>JASANG010003929.1:0-100199 GCA_030248215.1 Enoplolaimus lenunculus | reverse complement strand
CTAGAAAAAAATGCCTGAAAACAGGCAGTCAGGATATGTTTCAGAAAATACTTGTCTTCAAACTCGAACCAGAAAAAAGTTAAAAACTAGAGTTTGAATTCTGGGTTGGTTAAAACAATGTCTGAGCTATACGTTTTTCGCTGTATATTCTCGGCGGGCTCAAAATTTTAAAATGCCAATTACAGAAACATATCAGCGGCTCCTTTCAAGCACATTTGGAATTTTGAAATACGAGTATGGCTATGTAGCCCCGTTTCGGAAAATTAAAAATACGATAATTCTAAGAATTAGACAGCATATTAAAGTCGAGGGAAGTCAAAATATTTATTAGTTCGTGGAATTACTTGAATTTGCGGAATAATTTTGTTTTGAAATTTGTAGATTCTAGTCAAAGCTTAGTTTTTAGGTAAATTTTAGCGAAAATTTTGTTTTGAATTTTTGCGGATTTTCGACAAAACGCACAGGCCACCAATTACTACTGCACACAGCAACAAACAAAACTAATCTACCAATAGGCAATGAATGAGTAAAACGGCAGTGTGTCCTTAAGGACAAACCAAACTCTTCTATTTTCTATAATCTACTTATCTGCGGTCTATACTTCCGTAGGCGAAAAAACACTGTCTTCTGAGACTTTCCCGGAAATATGTCCAAAAATTTTCAGACTTGGGGTTTACAAACACAAAGTAATTCACACCCAGGGCTTCACCGAAATCAAGACTTAGACCGCAAATTATCTAAACAAAACTCCAATATTTTGCACACAGCTCTATAGCAATTCCGAACACTAGCACACCTGTTGCTCTAACCAAGCGAATAAATCCAAATAAACTCAGAAGCTACTAAACGTCAATTCGTAATAACAACCGGCAACAACTCTGCCGCGATACACAACTGAAGCCCCTCTCTAGACGCAAGCACACAACCCATTTATACTCGTAAAATTAAAGGGTAGCATGAACTTTATCGATTTTACAAAACTCTAAAGAATTTCCGAAACTTAAATGCTTAATTTAATTTATAAATGTTATGGGTTTTTCTAATTGATTTCTAGCAAAAATTTACCACAAAATTATACAAAAAACTTATTTTGACTTAATACTTGGGTTTTTAGAACAAATTTTGAAATTAAAATTTGAAGTAAATTCTCCGAATTAAATATTTTGACCAGAATCCCAGGTTTTGAAAACAACCGTGATCTTTAAAATTGCATAAAAAGTCAAAAAATCCCATGTTTTGTCGAAAATCCACAAAATTCACAACAAAATTTTCGCTAAAATTTACAAAAATTTACCTAAAAACTAAGCTTTGACTAGAATCTACAAATTTCAAAACAAAATTATTCCGCAAATTCAAGTAATTCCACGAACTAATAAATATTTTGACTTCCCTCGACTTTAATATGCTGTCTAATTCTTAGAATTATCGTATTTTAAATTTTCCGAAACGGGGCTACATAGCCATACTCGTATTTCAAAATTCTAATTTTAGCTCTTAAGCTTAAAATAACACGCTTTGAACTTATAGCAAAAATGACTATCAGAGTCTACGAAGTATCTAAAGTTTAAGTGGGCATTGTTTTCCCTTACACCCCAGTTGATTTTATCCAAGAGGCACACTATCCTGTATAATAATTGTAATCCGCACTCAAGCAAAACTTTAAAACCAGGCACCACAATATATTATGCAGGAAAAAATACAAACTAGAGCACACAAATACCATGCGTACCAGCGAATATTCCTGTAAAACATCACTTGGGCACGTTTAGCTGCAGTTACAGCTGGCTTGCCCGTACAGTAACACTGTACAACAACAACAACAATGCAACCAACAACAACAACAACAATAATATTAATAACAACAACAACAACAACGCATCGCTACATAACACACACAGAGAATATATGTACGATATATATGTATGCACGTGCAATTTTTACAGGAAAATTAAAAATCAAAAATTAATAAAAGGGGTAAACCCCAAAAAAAAACAAAAAAACTAAATATGAAAAATTTAAAACGAAGGGGGTATGCAGTGTAAAATTAAAAACTCCAAGTTATAATCGCCCAAAATTAGTAGAAAGGGGGGTAGTAATTAAAAATTCTTACCCCCTGCTAATTTTTTTTAAAACCCCTATGTAACAATATGACATTTTAGGCCGTGTTTCAAATGTTGTATACGTGCACCCGAACTTCTGAGGCTAGAAGATTGCTGTTTTTACTTTCACTTTCCAAATCCCTTGAATATAGCCGCTGATGTGTTTCTGCAATTGGCATTTTAAAATTTTGAGCTCGCCAAGAATATACAGCGAAATACATATAACTCAGACATTGTTTTAACCAACCCAAAATCCAAACTCTAGTTTTTAACTTTTTTCTGGTTCGAGTTTGGGAACAGGAATTTCTGAAACATATCCAGACTGCCTGTTTTCAGGCATTTTTTCTAGTAATAAATTGTTTATGCTTGTGGCAGCCATTTGCCAAGTGTGTGAAAGAACTGACAAGGTATATACGTACACTAAAGCTTTCGCAGATAAAAAAATTCGTTAAACCAATACCAGAATTAATACTGGGACCGGATAGTGTCAAATGCCGTATTTCCCTAGTGGGAACAGAATTCTGGTTGTACCTGGATGTAAAGATCTTTTTGTTGTGGATTCCTCAAAAGGTTAATTCTAACTTGATTGCACGGGTAAGGTCTGTCTGTTATAATTTTCGGTCGTCTGCCATCAATCCTTAAATTGTATTTAAAATTTCTAACGAACATAGCGAAACGATGTCCTTGTCATAATCCATCCATTATTTTATGTCTATGACTGAGTTATGATTATATTCGGATTTTAGCTTGCCTCAAGTTGTATTTACGTGAACTGCCTGAGCCGATATTGTGTCACATGCTGTACTCGAACTGGATTGAGTCTGCAAGGTATGTTCACACCAGGTCGCTGTCAAGTAGATGTTGTGAATTACACTTTGCCCAAAAAGTCGTGTCACACTAGTATTATACATATACGTATGGACGTTCGCTGGGAGCTCACGAATTGGGGCTCCAATTTGGGTCCAGATATGAACTCGACATGCAGAAAATTTATCACCAACCCTTCATTGCTCCATGGAAAATTCGTCCTCGAAATTTAAGTTACAAAAATTATTTCAATATAATCATTTGCCATTATTATGTTTTACGTGTATTTACTTTCATCGCGTTTCTGTTAGTATTTTTTCAGCTTTATAATTGTACGCGTTCACAATCAATTTATCTTGCTTGAAGTGTTTGCATCGTTGATTACTGAAATATGTTGTAATAAGGTATTAACGTGTCATTCATTTTTCTGTAACAATTTTTCAGAGCAGAGGGCGCGAAACGTATTGCGTTAATGAAAGACACAATTGCGAAATTGCCGAAAACTAACTACGACAACTTAAAGTATTTGGTACATTTCCTATTCTATCTGCAAAAATATGCTGCTGAAAACAAAATGAATTCGTCAAATTTATCGATTGTGATGGCTCCAAATATGATTTGGTCACCGTATGAAGACAGCGGGTAATGATCCTTTTCTTTGAGTTAAGGAGTTACGTAGGTTTTCTTTAAAGGCTTTAACAAGATTTACCGATTCCTTGCGTTTTGCTGCATACAGTACATAATGTTGAATGTAATTTTGATTGAAATTTGCCCTAATTCTGAGAACATTTCGAAAATTAAGCAAGTACATCTTTGTTTGAAGTTTGGAAAGCGCTGCGACTGATGCTAGTAGTTATACTGATTAATCTTAGCAATTTGGCTTTTATGGCCTATTGGATATCTCAAATACTAGGTGATATTTTCTGTAATCAAGATTACGTGATATTTTCTATAAACAAGGTTTTAAATAATGGGCTTTGACTGTTATTCTTTTGAAACGGACAAATTCCGGCGGTCAAATTGTCATGTAATCGAGACCCTAAAGCAAATAAGGCCTGAAGACGTGATTCGGGTTTTGATCAAGCATTAATTCTGATTTAAAATGCACAATAATTTTCACAATGTTAAACTGACGAATTTAAACTCTGTAGCTTATGTCTATATTTTAGTGTAATTTATTGTTTTAGGTATGAAGTTTCATGTTACCATGTTACGATTATTGAAAGTCTTATTGCTTACGCCGATGAACTTTTTCCCGGTGGTATGTGCTTGAGCGCAGCCAGGATTTTTGAATGGGAGGGGCTTCGTTGTATAAAAATGCCGAATGAAGGTTGACTGTGTTCTACAAACTGAAAAAGCATCTATAATCAGTTTACACAAATTCCTAAGGGGGTTTGATCAAGGGCTCCGGGACACCTCTAAAAGGGCTATATATACTATAACTTTTGACTCCTTGGCATACGGCCCTAAAAATGGTACCGCTGAACTCTCTGCGTCGAAATTTGTTAAATAAATATATCTCATTAACATCTCAGGGGGTCCAGATTCCTTGTTTCCAACGGCATTTTGTTGGTTTCAAAGACAATACAAACTCCAAAAATGCGGGATTTCAGCGAGAGTTTTACTTAAATGAAGGATAATCATTGTGTTGACAAAGCCACCAACTAATAGTTTGGTGTCGTCGTAGCAAGATACGCAATGAACGTATCGTACTCGGAAATGATGTATCATACCATTGAAACTATGCAAAAAACACTGGTGAAAAACAGTATTGCCAAGGTGTATTGCAGGATAAAGTCACGGACAGAATTATAGGCGCAATAATTGCGAGTGCGTATACTGCGTTTGCGGTCGCGGTTTGATAATCGCGTTTTCATTCTCTTATACTCGCGACTGAATAGCGTTCAGAAACTTGATTGCAGTTATTTTTGAGACGCGATTGCAATTGCGTTTATAAGCAATTCATCTATTGAAATTGCTTTTGCGAGTGAGTGCGCTCAAGTACATGCAATCGCAATTAATGTCACGTTTGCATCAAACATTACGAGCGGCAGAAGTCAAACCAATTTTTGTATGTTGTCAAAGGTGCACAGAGTATATGATTTGAATGCCGATAATTGAATTTTTGCTTTGAGTTTGTGTCTAGTATTATATTACGCTGAAAGCAATTTTCAATTGAGCAAAAAAATTTGTATATATTTTTTAGATATCGAGTTTATAAGCCCCTACGTTCCGAGACCGTTGACTAGGCATAGTCCTACGACAACTGCAGCCCGGTGCAACGTGGCAGACGAGCACGCTCCGGCTATTGAGCCCCTTCATTTCTTGCCAGGAGGCTATCGTTCACCTAACGCAGACAACGGCGGTTTAAACACTTCTTTATTCCAAAGGAACACTAACCAGGAAGGTCCAAGGTAACTAGTGTGGGATAAGTAACAAAACAGGCAATGTTGAATTCATATGTCTGTTGTAGTCTATAGACATCTTGTTTTACGTAAGTAGCCGTGTTTACACAAAATGTACGAGAAGCAGAGGAAGGTAATTAATTTCAGGTTTAATAATATCTAATCATTATTAATTTGATTTATGCATAAAAAGAATCATTAAATAGTATAAAAATTAGCCTTCGAAAGAAATTAAACCGTTTTCAATTCAATAATGGAAAAGCCGGTGTTCGGTATTAAAAAAACTTCGTCAAGTACATACTTAAGCAATGCAGAAACATAAATGATCAGTTTGTTGAGAATTTCCTAGCATTCTAATACTATATTTTATGTAAAAAAATTTCTGTAGCTCGCAAAAGCTTAAGAAAGTTTTGATGGAATAAATGACAACGCAAACTAAGTAAACTTTAATCGTATCAAATTTAATTTTAGCGAGAATAACTCGCTGCAATATGCGCAACAGTCACGGCACAGCAGGAACTCGTCTTTTGTGAAGCGTTCTAAAAATTATCACGCCCCTCCGCCGCCCGTCGGTAATAACAATGAGATATTAACAAAACCTACAACCAAATCCGAAATAAATGAGGTTGGATGTATCCAGCCAAACTCTACGAACGACGAAGACTTAGTTGCAGTGGAAAACAACAAATCTAGCAATAAGTTTGTTGAGCCACAATTAAACAAGCAGGACTTTGAGACTGGTGTCCAATATTCGGTAATCGAAGCTGCTGATAGCGCTATTCGTGTCGATTATTTGCAAACTACTGATGTTGATGATGTTTTGTCGGGTGATTTGTGCGAGCATTCTGGCGTAGAATTGATGTCCGCAGGGGCTGAGCTACAAAAAATACCTACTCGTGCTTATCCAAATGGTTTGTTCGATGGTAAAAAGAATGATTCGTTTACTGGTCGCAGCGGTGACTCTGCAGACGTCAACAACAACAACCATGACGATAACAAATCACACTCAACAAGTTTAACCAGCGGCGATAGTCGAACGGTGACCACACCAGAAGATCCGGTGATGTCTGGTCCGTTGCCGGCAACGCCAGCCCCAATGGCCACTACTGAGGACGACGAGTTGAGCAGTGCTGATTTTGCGATCGACCCCCTAAACAAAGACAATAGTAAACAGGCCAATTTTGAGCTGAATAGGGACGATTTTAATAAGAATGAGGACAATTTTGACATGAATAGTGCGTCAAGAAATTGGATCAAGCCATCTACAAGGACAACTTTCGATACTGCTCAACTACAAGAGTTTCAAGGGTCGAACCAGTTGACTGAAGTAACAAGGCATTCGGTTCTAGGTGGCGGTGTCGTTAACCAGAGGGTTGCGGAAGGTACTGGTATGCCGCCATTGCAAAAACAATCGTCGGACGCTGATCAACCGTGCAAAACAATGATTGCTGACCCACATCCACCGCAGCGGCGAACTGCTGCGCTGGTAACTCGATCACGTAACAAGCTCCTTGGAGGAGATCAACCAAGCAAGTACAGGGTGGCACATCAGGGTAATACAAACGGCGCCGGCCGGTCGGTATTTCTTGATGCTGGTGAAAATGTTTCAGAAACATTTTCTGAGGAAGATGGCGCGAAAATGCGTGATACTTCATTACTTATTGATATTTCGACAAGAACAGATGGTGCTAGTCAGTCGCAATTATTGAGAAACCAGACCCCGGTAGCCAACAGCGTGGTCCTACGAGTACCGTCTAGGCCGCCCGAACCTAGTCAAGACGCTACTTCGAGACATTCTACACTTTGTAGCTCGAATAGTAGCAATGACAATCATTTTTCTATTCAGTACGAACAACAGTCAAACCATCCAGAAGCACGACAACGCCAGAACAATCCGCCACATTACAGTTCCGAGCCTGTAAGCGCGCCTTCTGACGAATTACTAGCCGTCGCACCAATTGCTCAACAAACTGTGTCACATAAAATTCCTGAAAGGCCACCAGCGCCCAGGAACCAGAAGGCAGGCCAAAGCTCTGTCGAATCTTTCGGTCTTTGCCCAGTTGGAGACCACGGTAAGTCGCCTACAACTGCAGGACACATTCCGGACGAACCAGTGCCAAGGCGGTTGAACGATTCAAACGATAAGCCAGTGACTGGAAAGCTTGAGTTCACTGCCTTAGGTAGCGTAAGGTCGGATCATTTCAGAGCGATCACTAGTGGCGATACCGACAGGTTAGCTGGGAATGATTGGAACTCAAATCGAATGACATCTGACGGCCACGTAGCTTGGAAACCAACTCCGCACGCTCGACAAAGCCTTGGGGCATCGGGGCAATATTCGGGTGGTAATGATGAGAAGAGTGATGCAAAGACAACGAAACCGCCAGTTCCTGTGAAACCGGCTCCAGCTAGTCCAACAACAACAGGGACGGTATTCGTTGATAATTCGATGAGTAATGATATTGTAAGATTTTGATGGAGTAACTCGTTTTCATTGAGGTATCAATGCTGGTAGCAGTGGCGGACTCAACATGGAGTTCACCCTATTCATTGCCCCAGCAGGGTCAAAGCTAAATCATTGCATTAAGATTTTGTACTAAAAATTGGTTCTGACATTTCGTATTGTGATATTTTTTCACAAATAAGTTTCGCCCACCCCGTCAATATTTTTTGGTTGTGTCACTGTCGCCGCCCTATTGTGTGAACCCCTCAGTGCATGAGATTCAGGAAGCGGCTAGTATCCTTATTTGTGCTAGGGTTGATCATGCTCATGCCATATTTTGATATTGTTCTGGTCGTTGCCTTCATGGCTGTTTTCATATAACTAATGTTCAGCTCTTCTTTATTGCTTTGTGTTGGCCGCTGGTTTCAGCAATCCAGTTGTTTGCTTACATGTTGGTCTAAAAAAGTTGATGGCTTTAAAGCTACTTATTATTTTCAATTGTTTTGAATAACAATCGGAAATTTTCACATCAAATGCCTTTTGATACACTTTTACTGGGCTGTTTGCTATGCTTTGTTTAGTTTATTATAATTTTGTTGCGTTTCACTTGATTTCATTTTGTTTCCAGTATTTGCTTTAAACGCGATATCTTCCGAGCTAGAAATTTATTTTGTAATTTAAGTTCTGTGCTTAGTAGAACATATGTGACTATTTTCTAACAGAGCAACACAAATGATATTAGCGTGATAACTGTAGCTCAATTTAGCAAAAAATGTTAGTTACGTATTTTGTCACGATACCTTCAACGTTGAACCTAAATGGTTTGTTTTGCCTTTTGAAGATTTATAAAAGTAATGGGCTGTTTAGTATATGGAAGCCTTTTGTGCACTAGGGCACAAGTATATTCACTTATAATCAAGGAACACAATGTTTATCCCAGTTTCAATTCTTCACTTTATGTATTGTTGTTTGTGCCTGATTAGTGATTGTTGATCGTATACAAAGTTAATGATGCTTGGTGAAAGGAGCATGCAACTGGTCAAATTTTACAATTAAAGATACTTTTAACAGGTATGGGGCAGTGCCATTTCAACGGCTTAATTTTTAGGGAAGAAGTTTATGTAAAGTTTTTGGTAGAGCTCGGGTAGCGAGCAAAAAATTATTGTCGACTTAAAGATGTTATCGATTTGTCAGATTCATGGTGTTATTTTAAAACTTATGCGAGTGCCTGAGCTCTTGTTTCTTTAGAACTCTTGGGGATATATTATATTCCATTTTGTATGCGGTCTGATGCGATTCGTGGTTACAGTTATTTAATACTTGGATGTACTTTACTGTCCGTTGCTATAATTAACTTTCATTCAATTGCGTGTTAGGGTGGATTTTATATCACAAGTTTTTACGAACGTAAAGCATGAGTTGTACTTCAGTATTTAATTAGTCGGGATAGTTTAAATTGGTTTTTTTCAGCTTAAACTTAGGTTCGGATCTTTCGTTGTCCAATCATTTTAGCTTAAGTTTAGGTTCAGATCTTTCATTATCCAATCATTTCGGCTAAAACCTAAGTTCGGATATTTGTTACTTTGGCTATTAGAGACATTGGGACAGTGGCGGATATAGAAATTCTTAATGGGTGGGGTGCGCTCGCAATTTATAGTGTACTGGTGGAAGCGGACTAGTAGCTGACCGCAGTTTTAATAAAAATCGTAGTAAAAATTTTGGTTTTGATCCGTTAGGAGTGGTTCGGTTTACACCGCTTGGAACCCCCAGTTGGTCAAAAATTTGCAAACCTATCAATTTTATATAAATGTCTTCCGAGATTCTATTTGGATTAGTGATGGGCATGGAATATTTTTTCATATCCGGAAATTCTTGCCGGATATTTATCCGGATATCTGCAATTAAACTTTGTATTTCGGATATTCGAAACTCGAGTTTGCGTTGTTTGAAAGCTAATTGTTATAAGCGTAAAACATACACTTGTAAAAAAAGATAAAAGAGCAGGAGGTCAACGAAACTTGCCGGAGCCGGAGGTGAGGCGAAATTAGGTAGCAAGAATGATGGTTAATTAGTTAATTTTAGCCTATATCTGCAGTATGTTGTTAAAATATGTGAATTTTGCAAAATTATGCAAAACGTTACTGCCGAAATTGCCGAAAACTCCGGAAAAAATTCTACCGGAGCCGGAGGCAGCCCTTCTATTGTACCCTGATAACCGGATATGCGGTTCCCATTTATAGTTTTGATATGTTGTATTTAATCTGTGTCATTTTTAAATAAATATTTCAGTAATGCAATTATCTCTGAGCTGTTCAGGATTGTGTTTGTGTGAGTCTAAAGTTTGTTAAGTTGCTGTGCAGGCTGTCAGCTTTAACAGACAAGAAAAGACGCGTTCTTGATTGTGTATTTATGAATAGAAAAGTATCAGGACCCCAAAATAAGATAGCAGACAACTTTAACAAACTTAATTCAAATAGCAAGATAAACGTGCAGACAAGATGTTACCCGCAGGGCGTAACCGGATATCCGTTTTCGTTATAAAAATTTGCGTAAATTTCTCGCAATTGCTTATTACATATGTGCTGCAATTCTCCGAACGGAAGCAAAAATTACGATATCCCTCCATAATCTTAAAAAATTTCGGTGCATCCGCCATTTTTTTTCCAAAATTCGGAAAGCCAGGTGAAAATTTGCCAGGGTGTAACCGTATATTCGTTTCCGGTAAAAAACGGTATCCGTTTCCATTATGGAACTGCCGGAAATTCGTTTATTTTAAGCTAAAAATTAGTTATAAATAACAAATTTATCGCAATTTTTCATTACAGATGTGCTGCAAATGTCCGAATTGGAACAAAAATTACGATATTCGTCCATAACCTTAAAAATTTCGGTGCATCCGCCATTTTTTCTTCAAAATTTTAAGAAAGCCCGGTGAACATTTACACGTCTCAATTGTGTTGACAGAAAAAACCTATTTGAAATTTTACTTCAATATCCGTTTTCCGTTTCCATTATTTCGATCATTATCCGTTTCCGTTATTTTGCTATCCGTAACACCCTTGTTACTCGCCATTGTAAATATACGGACAGAAGTGTTCCGTACTCCTCCGGCATTAACGTCAACCCAGCATGACGAGATTGCTGTATAATTCTCACTGGACGATTCTGCTAATAAATGAGAATAAGAACAAAAACTTTCAAGAAATCTAGCTACTAGGGTACAACCGCGGACGTCTGCCTCCGGCTCCGGCAGAAAATTGACCTCCGGCTGTGGCTCCGGTAGATTTTTTGCCGAAGTTTCTAGCAATTTCGGTGGTGAAATGTTGCAGTATTTTACAAAATATATTTATTTCGTGCGGGCTGTTTTTACAATAACGAACAAATTGGCAAGATTGTGTAAAAGAAAGAAGCGTGAAACCACAAGATTTAACAACACACATATATTTGCTAAAATTAGCCAATGAAACGCATTTTTATTACTTAGTTTCACCTCACCTCCAGCTTCACTTCCGGCTCCGGCAAGTTTTGGTGATCTTTGCCTCCAGTATTTTTCACCTACGGTAGCAACCTTCGTGCCACAGAGCTTATGAATTGAATGAACTAAACCATTTATTGAGCGAAGCGTGTGGTAGGGGGTCGAAAGTTTGATGTCCGTCTGTCCGTCCGTCCGAAAAAATATCAGGAACCGCTGAACCGATTTTACACAGGCTAACTTGCATATTTGGTTAAGCCTAATTGACACTTTTTATGATATTTCACTAATTATTAGGGTTACGAGCAATCTAATTTCAGCAATAAAGGGTTTTTGGTTCGACGAATCTGAATAAGTTGTATGCAATTCTTCAAAAACAATAATTGAATAATTAGCTAATAGCTAATTTTCATATTATCATAATTGATTATCCTAAATTAGGACTTTTTGTTCACTACTAATTAGGGTTACACGCAATCTAATTTCAGCAATAAAGGGTTTTGGTTCGACGAATCTGAATAAATTGTACTTTATCGACCCGAATAAGAGGGGGAATAATATTTGTTTGGCCTCTCCAGAGGGTACCCCCTTGTTATTCGGTTACGGACTGTTATTTATTTTTAACCCACGCTCCGCCGCCCTTTGTTACTTATATATCCGGTAATGCAACTATCCGTTGAATTAAACGTATATTTGTCTCGTTTCAATAGTTTGAACGATAATAAAAGGTTCTACTTATAAAAATGTACTTTGAAAATTTAAGTACGCTTTAAAGTTTCGAAGTCAAATTATTTGGTTCTGGAGTCATTTATGTGCTACAATTAGGGTTAATTGACATTTATGGACTCTAATTAGGGTTTAGGGACACTATCCGCTTACGGGCTCTTATTAGGGATATGGACTCTTATTGATTCGGACCCAAAATGGGGACCCCCCTCTTATTACCCCCTCTTATTCGGGTCAATACAGTATGCAATCCTTCAGAAACAATAATTGAATGGTTACCTAACAGCTAATTTGCATATTAGAATAATTGGTTATCCTAAATTAGGACTTTTTACAATACTTCACTAATTTTTAGGGTTGCTGAAGGATTTTTGGCTGCGAGGAATTTGAATAAATTGTTCACAAACCTCCAAAACTGATAAATAAATAGTTAGCTAATAAGTAACTTGCATAGTAGCTTAGTTGCCTAAGTGTGTTCAGCCTTCACTCAAATGGGATTAGGGATCATTTGGATAAATATCCATAAGAATTTCTGAATACCCGTATGTTAAAAATATTCGATGCCATCATTACAAATAATGATTTTTGATCACATTGTGAGCACAAACTGTCTTTTTCAAATATACATTTCTCGAACAATTCGGTAAAAATATGACAAAACCAATGCATTATTTTAAAACTGGTGTGTTTTTGTAAAAAATAATTTTTATCGTTAAAATAAAGAAAAATAAAAAAATTCAAACCCTCAATCATTACATGGATTGTGCCTGTATACAACTTGTTACATATTCTCATGGCAAATCCGTGTAAAGATAACCTGAATTTGGACCTGAATCATTATCCAGTATACTTTACATCACCAGAAATCAATAAAGTTTTGTCAAGCGTTTTAAATTGAATATTGTAAATTTGAACATAAGGAATTGCAGGAATTTCAATGCCGGCAGAGACCAGATTATTGAGTTGGCCATCGATTAATGCCATCAGCAATAAACGCCAAATCTAAAATTTAGGAAAATTTTTGCATAACTTTGCAACGTATATACCAGTGTATAATCGAAAATTTGCCTCTGGCTTCGTTTTTTTACCTTTGGTTGTACCCTGATACATATATTTAGCTTTTTGCCATATGTATTGCGTAAGTTTTTTGTCCTACTTTACAACTATTTAGCAAGGAAAGTTTAATTTGTTATCTTTTAGCACTACAGCGCTGGTGAGGGGAATACATATTTAATCTTGCTTGGATTTTCCACCGCCTCTTAAAGCTGAGAAATTTTTCATTGTAGCACATGCACCGTGGGTCCGTATTTTTAACGGCGTGTGAACCTTTAACCAGTTGGTGTTATCTCTTAATTTTTTCAGAAATATTGGTCACTTAAATGTGTTAATTTTTAGGACTTTGTTTTTTGAACGATAAAAGAGAATATTTCTGAAATATAAGACAAATATTTCCGAAATATAAGACAAATAGGTCTGAAATAAAATACAGATTTGCCATGAAAACCGACTCCAAAATTGGGGGCTAAAGCTCAAACCAGTGCCCTAATTTTACAACCTAAGATACGTCCAAGACGTAAACTTAGGTTGGGGGGAGCCTGAGCTCAACCCGAAATATCTTTAAAATTCAATTATTTATATACCGTTTTAAGAATATAAACGGAGCAACTTTTTATATATGCATAAAAATCAAAAAATAAATTTGTGTCTTATAAATTGGCAGTAGGAAGTTCTTGAATATAACGACATTTATGACTTAATTGTTTAAGAAAAGAATTTCTCACCTATGAGGTTATTAATGTCTAAAATACAAGATATTTATGTCTTTAAATTTTAAAAAGTAGAAGTCTTGAAATTTTAAGACAATTTATTTTGTGTGTATTTCTGTACAAATTTCGACGTATCTGCACGAGTTTGCCAGTTTGAAAACCTCTTACACTAAGTGGTAATAATTGCTATATGCATTTGAAAATATAACCGCTGTTTTCAATAATTTAAAATGTTCGATTGGGTTTAACGCTTCAACTGTCAATGCTGATTATGAAATTGGAATGTAAAAAGTACTAACGTTTTCCAAATCCGACTGTGTCATATCCGGCAGCGTTGTATTACGTAAGGTCAGACTGGCACCAGCAGTGTGTGTTGATCCGCTAATTGTGTACGAATCTGCGTTTGTTACAAATTTCAAGTTCATAATAATTGCTTTGACTCCAATATTAATATTCAAAATTGTTGTATCCGTGTCTTCTGTCTAAAAATCACAAGTGAAACATACTTATAGATTGTTGACGTTTCCACCGAACCTAATGGAGTGACTTTTTTCGACAAACTTTTGAAACTCTCATTGTCAAAATATGTGCTTAGCATTCATTATAAAAGAAAACTAATTAGTTACGTTCCTGCTTTTAATACGTTAGCTAGTTCTTCAATGATATTTTCAAAAGCAAAAAATATTTTTGCATGCTTAAGCCAGTTTTTCATAAGTTGAATGGCTTTGACACAATTTCAATATTATTTTAAGTTTTATCCACTACACTTCACGGAAGAATACGGTTATATGCACCTGTAGCCAGCTCTATATGCTAGTAAAAGGGTTAAGACGTTTCAAGCGGGCTATTCAAGAAATTCAGACAAATTGCAAGCGTAGCTAAAAGTTTTCTACAGAAAGTTAATTGTTTTGGAAGGCTACGCCTCGTGGCACTCCTCCAGACGACAGGTCCGAATGCTATTGTGTTCTGATTTACCACAAACTGAACGTTTCCGAGCCCGTTTAGCCAAATTCCCATTGAATTAATTGTAAAATTCGGTGCAACATTGTCAACCGACGATGTTTTCAGTGTGATTGTTGTATTCGGATATTTTTTACCAATATCTGGCACAATCGTTCCAATACAAGCGCTGCCTGGGCATGTGGTTCGTAAAAATTTACCCCCATCTGGTACTATTTTGTCGACGTCAGCTGGTGTTAATGTTTGACTCATTAAGCCTTAAATAAACGAAACAGAACAGTTCTACGGTTCGACTTAATTCTAAGGTTATCTTTTCAACCTCAATGACCTACTAGAAGCATGTATTATCAATACATTATTCAAAAATAATTGGACCATGTAAATTAGGGGCCTACCCACCTCACTAAACCTACGCATAGCATAAATCTTAACCTAAGCCTAAGCAAGCATACGTCCAAAGCATAAGCCTAAACATAGCCTAGACATTTAAAAGTTCAACCAAAATTATACACTTTTAAGTTGTAAGCTTTTAAATATGGGTAGAGTGTTAACATACGGAGCAGCGTAGAAATATTCGTATATTATCGTTAACAGAGGTAAACACCATGCCAATACCATCAGCAATTTTGGACGGAGGTGTGCATTATATATTGTAAAAAATTGGTGAGCGAAGCGAACGAGAAGCTAAAGTTTGTTTTCGTGACAGAAAATTTTAAGGTGATTTGCCATTTTATTATAAAAAATTTTCTGATGGGTCAATAATACAAGGTTTCGGTGATGCCAATGGTCATGTATGGCGTGTTAAGCGGCATCAAACCTGATTTGAGTATAGCATAACCAGCAGTGTCCAGCGGATATGTTGTGAGCGGAATATAGATTTGAACGTTCGGATCGATGGTGAACGAAGCGACTGATGGTGCAATTATTGGACTTCGAGCAGATTGCGAATAACATTCACC
This sequence comes from Enoplolaimus lenunculus, assembly GCA_030248215.1. Classification (NCBI taxonomy): domain Eukaryota; kingdom Metazoa; phylum Nematoda; class Enoplea; order Enoplida; family Thoracostomopsidae; genus Enoplolaimus; species Enoplolaimus lenunculus. The sequence goes on along the minus strand of JASANG010003929.1, from coordinate 84,562 downwards.
ACGCAGATCCAGTCTCATAAAGTTTGCCCCAAATACTGGGCCGCTACCAAAAGAATACTTTTAAGATAATATTAAATTATCCAAATAAAATGTTCTACTACTGTTTGTTTGTAGATATTTTTCGTCCCTGGAGCATACTATGAGCAATTAAGCACAAAATGTGTAAAATAATACGCAATAATCAACAATTTAACAACTGTTGCACGTATGGACAGTAATAAATCATTGTAGGCCGTGAGAGCGCTTCGGGTTCGGAAGGTCAGCTCTCATAGTCGAATGGACAGTGGGGCGCTAAATGTGCGAGGGTACCCAACATCAAAAAATATTGAAAGTGTAAACGAGCGAGAATATATGCAGACATAATTTAATAAATATTACAAGACAAATTTTAAAATTACTGCTAACATTACGTGTTCTGAGATCTTGTGAGTACCCCTTGGGTGTGTAGCCCTCATTTTGGGGGTAGGCGACGCTAAGCACGGTTCTCGAGCAATTATGATAAACGTCGGCCATTCGAGAATCAGGGGTTTGTTTATGAAAATATATTTCATTTCTTTATTTTACTTCTATTTATATGTTTATAAAATGGTATAACTTAAAACTTACTCAACCATCGAGTAATTTATGTGAAAATCTGTCCCGGCGACTGGTATCGGCAATTTTTCATCAATCGGAATCGACTGAAACCATGTGTTTGCGTTATTATTTAACAGCCCATTGATAATGGTGCACAGTTGCGGTTGCAGAGCATTTTTAATTGCGTCTCCAATCTGACCCGAGAAAAGGTCGACTATTTTGTCAAAAATGTTGCCAATAAATTTGACGTCGATTTTTCCGATGCTAACAGCACAGTTTGCTGCGCTACAAAAAATACAATCGCTCAATGCTAATTCCGTGTTTATTTTCAAAGCCAACGTTTTGATGTTAATTAACTATCTACAATATATTTGACCAAAGACGCTGGCTGGGATCTTGAAATGTTGCTTCAGTGTTGACTTAAGTTATATTTAAGTAATTACTTGTCGTCGACTTAGGTTAGTAAGTACTTAACTTTTTGAGCAAAAACGAATAACCACCATATGCGAGCAATTGCCATAGCAAGAAATTTCCGTTGCAACATGGTTAATATGCTGGAACTGTTAATTTGTATTAAATCAAATTTAGTTATCGGCTTAGTATTTACTTAATTTAAGTACGCTTTAAAGAACGACAAAATGGCTATGCAATACATGTCGCACTCCAGTAGGGTTTCCGAAACCCAGCCAATGTGTAAACATTTAGCAAATTCTCACAACGTGTAAATAAATTTTATCGGATATGTGGCTATTGGTTTTCGAAATATAATTTACCTGAGTTTTGCACCGATAGGTTCCTGCTGTAAATAATTTATAAATAATTTAAAATATCAAAACAGCTTTGCAAGAGGTTTTGTCGGGGCCTCGGTGCTCCCCCGTATATGCCGGTGTGGGGACCCTGGCGATGATCGGAATATCTATCAAATAGTATCTTGTTAGGGTGAGGGCCCTCTTCGGGGTATCCCCCCAAATGAGGACAGAGAATTCCCTAATTTTATAATCAAAGTTTTAGTTATAAAAATTAGTCATAAATTATTTATTTTTTCAATAGAGACTTGGTGCAGCTGTTCTATTTGAAACAAAAGGCACCGAAACTTTATTTAAAGTTTTCGTTTTGGTTATTTTGATCAATATCCATTTCCATTTCCGCTATTTTTACAATTCATTTTTGCCCCTTGCAATAAAACGTACGCAATTGTTGGCCTTCCGTTCTTATCGCCAAAATGTCCGTCGACTTGTGCGTTGTTGACAGTTCCAGACATTTGAACGCTTCCGGATTTGGTAATTTTCGCCCATCCGGAACCAAGCCATGCTTCGTAGTGTCCAGTCAGTCCAATGGAAACATCACCCATCTGGCGATATGTGAACCAACATATATAAATGGTTTTGTAAAATTTCAGTGTAGAATTAATATTGATTGCAGTTTAGCACTGAGCGCTTGTGCTATGAATTACCTAATTCAAAATCTCATAACAAATTTAAAACTATTACCTACATTTAACGACTTAATATGTTTGTTTTTAAATAAAAACATTAACGATGGAGTGCATGAATTATAAATGAGATTGACTAAAGCGGAATTATTTAAGAATGGTGTCAAGTAAACTCCAAAGGTTTTTCGAAATACGAACACTGTTTGCCAAAATGGTTTCAAGTTTAACAGAAACTCGGAAATAAACATCCGAGAATGTTATACAAAATGCAATTAGCGTTTTGAATGTTTGTGACACAATTTCTTATGGTGAAAAAATTAGAATCAGAGTTGAAGCGTCCAACGGCCCAATTTTCAGGTCGTTTATTACGTTTAACCTAAAAGTACGGTACGATTTTGTTTACCTTTACTTGAACACCTTGGCCTTGTAATATTGTCGCACTTGACTGTGATTCTGGTACGTTAAATTCAGTGATTTTGATTGCTGATATTTTGTATCCATATATCGATTTACTTCCGGAAAAATCAGGAATTTGAATATTGTGTATTTGTTGTTTTAATATTTCAATTCCGACATTTTTAGCATACGTCAGTCCTGGTTGCGTTAATACAATTTCGGCGCCAGGGCTGAAAAAAAATTGTGCAAATCTATGCTTAAACTGCTCATTAAATTGTTAGTTTATAAAATATACAACCTATAACCTCAGGATCGTTTTCTGTCGGGGCTGTAATGAAGTCAGTTTAAGTTTTAGTCTGGCTTTTTGGCTTAGGCTTAGGATTAGGCTGGGTTAGGAATAGGCATATCCTTACTCGTAGGCTTTTGCGAATTGTGTACGTACAACAAGTGCCTCGCAAGCGAAGTGATCGAGAACCCAGGCGCACTTTCAGTATTAAATCCTAAAATATAACTTTAGTTTCCTTGGATTCGGTACTGGATCCGATGCCCAAAATTGCCCTTGATTCCGCACGCGCCCTTCATATTGAAAATGTATCGGTTCATCTCGTTTTAATTCCTTTAGTACTACTGTCCTATGTGGTGACGAAATTTCGCGAGCAAGCGGGTCAGACAAGAGATGCACTTTTCTTATTAGAACTTCTCAAGAAAGTCTATTATTGGATCTAACAGATCTTTTTTAAAATTGTTTTGGTTTCTAAATCCGGGCCAATTTTACGCCGGTCCCCCAACTCGGGGATTGGGGGGCACTAAGCATGACCGTGGCTGTTGCAGTGTAAACACTAGCGTGGAATCGTTTGTCAGATAAAAAAATATTCTTGCGGGAAAGGATTAACGTTTCGGCCAAAGTTTAAATTTTGATAATTTTCGCGCTTTGCCGCAACTTTAAGTTCTGTGACAGTTGCCTTTGTATAATTTCGTTGCGAAAAAATGAAACAACAAATCTTAATTGTTTTCAAACTACAATAGTGTAAATATTTAAAAACTTACTTCACACCATCGACACCAAATTTGAACAGACCGCAAACAATCAGGACGTAGCTTAATATTAACATTGCTAAATTTACAGCTCTGAAATAGTACCAATTGGCAAAAATGCTACAACACGGCTTAGGTCTTATATATACCTGCATTACTTTACAATTCGGTATTATTGCTCGGTTATTTCTTTAATTCCCACAAACTTGGGTTGCTGCGATTGAAGGGAAAAACTTCCGTCCAAATTACTCTATACTATTTTTCCAAATCTAAGTCAAAAGGTAAAACTTGGTCTAATCCTATGTTTAACCCTAAGCCTAAGCCTATTTTAGTAGTCCAGCCGTTACATGTGGTGAAGTAAACACGTATCTAAGGCTAACCAGTCATCTAATTATTCTAGAAGCAAAATGTTACTTTGGCAAATTTCTGTTGTTCGATTTTGCAAATCAGTGAAAAAACGTTTCAAACGTGTTTACTGCTGGTCACTTTATATCATGGTTTCGCATTTTTCATTTTTTGTCAGATATTTTTGAGTATATTGCAATACGTTCTAGACAACTTTTATCAAGCGTTCAGTGCCAAAAGTTTGCCAACGTGTGATGTTTAGGAACAATGTACAAGCTTGTTAACTGAATCTGTCGTGAAAATCATTCTATTTTTATCACACACGTTGCATTTCACAAAAGGACTTGTAGATCAAAGGAGGCACCGCACAGGTCATATCAACTGAGAAGGAACCAGGTACCCCCATTGGATTGATACAAATTAAAAATTTGCATTAAGATTTACTACAAAAATTGCACTATCACAAAATATGCTACAAACGCCAATGTTTCAACAATTAAAGCAGCTGGCAATACAACGGCTAGAAACCAGCTCATTTTTGTTTAGCGATCGGATTATTGATTTAAAAAGTAAAAATATATTTTTAATGAAGCCAGGATGTGGTATTTCTGAAATCACCAGACTTTCTATTTGTTGTTATACTTCGAAACATTCGAGTGCTAATAAGCAGTGCCGGAGCAGAGGTGTGGGCTCCCAATATACTCCAGCGCCCCCCCCCCTCGAACTTACGAGCGAAGAGAGCGAGAAGCCAGAGGCATTTTAAAACTAGGGCGGTTTTTGTTTCAACCGGTTACGGTGACGGCACTTTAAGGGGCGGTCTCGCAAATGGGGGGTGGGGAATGGCTACTCCGGCCCTGTTAATAACTTTTACACATAACAAGCTGTGCGATAATATAATTTGTAAGATATAATTAGCTAGTGACGTATATTAATAGGCGTTATTATCAAACATAACCCCTGATAAAACGATTAAAAACTATATTTGTCCAAACCTATCAAAAATGATTTTTGATTTAGCTCACGTGCAAAGATTATAGCTACTACTGATTTGACACAGGCAGTTCCCGGACTACGCCTCGCGAGCCCCCCTCCAGTTCCCTTCCCTGCGTGGGCTCCTGAAAACACGTAACATACAACAAAGGGCAAAGAAGATCAATAAGGCCCTGCGCGATCCACATCCAACAAGCCTCCTATGGTTTGCAAGACCCCAGTGATGTACGCAGATGTCCCATTGAAGACAAACAATAATCGTACTCCTGCAGATTCGATGTTCTTGGGCGCCGGAAAGTTTTGGAGTAGTTAGATTTGAGACTAGTTTTCTGTGAGCGCGACCAAAACGTTTTACAGACTTATTCAGAGTGGGCCCCATGAGTTGGGGAAGCGATGCCACTCTACGGGGCAAGAGGTTCTTAGCTTTGCACAGGAAACAGGGGGTCAAGGTAACATACCTATACTCATGCTCCCTGAATTCCTGAGGGACTGACTACTCAAGCGCACCAAGAGTGAAAAGGTAAGTTCAAACAGATTTTCAACTCCACTGCTTTGTATAAGGATGTCAAAGGGCAAAATTGCAATTGGATTATCGCTGGTTCTTCTAACTATTATCGGTCTCACAACAGGTGCCCACTTGTCGACACACCAGATGCTGTGCCCCTGAAAGCGAGCATAGATTTGTTTGTTGGCACAAATTTCTGAAGCCTTTAGCTTTTCCTAAGTCTAAACCTTAACTTTGACAGTGGTACAAAATGTAAAATGGCCTAATTTTTAAAGACACGCCAGTTGAGGGTCCAAAATGAAGTATTTCAGCTTCAAAAACAACGGTTGATTCAAGTGCGAGGTTTTAGCTAATTAAATTCAACTATGTTATATATCAATGCACATGATCATCATAACGTTAGACATCCGTGCCCATGTATAGAACAGGGCCGGATCGTTTGCCGGAGAGGCTATAGTAGAGTCAGTTTAAGCTTAAGACTAATTTTCTTTGCTTAGGCTTAGACTTATTCTTAGACCTAGGAATAGGCTCATCATTACGCTTAGGTTTAGGATTAGGCTTAGGAATATGCTAATACTACTGTTCTGGCCCTATTCTATACATGGGCCGTCATCCGAATTCATATATAAATAAGCTTTGATTAAAACCATGTTTTCAATAGTTTTCAATTTGAGTGAAATATTAATCGTTTGAAAATTTGAATGAAAATTCTGAGAACTACCAAATGATGGTATATTTACAGCGTTGAAAATTAAAAAATTTCACCCATTTCACAATTACCAAACTGGTACATTGTTTTATTGCACTATGTTATCAATACTACAGCTTCATAATTTGTGTATTGCACCAATCATTAATTCTTCTATATACAACAGCTCCAGCGGCGTATAAGAGGAAAAGGATAGAAATGAATCAATAGCACTTGTAACGGAATTCAGAAGAATATACCGATCCAACATGCCAAAACATTACTTTTACGTACGGTTCCAAACTCCTATACATAGGGTTGTAAACTCCCGATCGAAACTACAATCAGCGTGTCCCTCGCCACTGTGTTTGGTGTAGTTTTCCACAACTTATTCTCATTCTTGGCGCCGTCTGATTCTTCGCAGAAGTAAAAGTCATACAACGAAACCATTATAAATTTTGCTTTCGACTAGTTTTTGAATTAACATTATTTCGTTTTGAAATAATTTGTTGACTCTCATCCCCGCAAAAACATTTCTGTCGCTAGCTTTATATCTCGTCGACGTTTCAGGTATACCAGTGTGAACACAAACGCGACCGTCGCAAGTAATATTACAAATATAACACCAGACAACGTGCCAAACACCAACTTCGACAAACATATTCGGCCCCCAAGAAAAACAGGCGGTGTGTCTGCAATAGAAGCACCCCCGTATGCGCCAGCGATTTGAGTGCCCGAACGATGATAATTTTGGCTTGATGTCGCCGCCGTTGGTGGAAGTGCACTTAAACTATCGTTCAAATCAAGCACATTGAACGCGTCTGCGACCACGTCAACCAGATATTCAGTTGTATTTGTCAATGAAACTTGCCTGTGAACATTTTGTTGACCAGCAGGTACAGTAGAATTTAAATTTGAAATTCGACGCTTTGAACGAGCAACGGCTGCAGATTTTGACGCGACTTTAGACGATTTAGCTGATTTAGCGAGTGATTTGACTGATTTCGATGACGGTGCGACTAGACTTCGTGAATCCGCATGCGGATCATTGACTGGAGCGTCTCGATAAGGTGGCAGGCCGGGTGGCGGTGGCCGAGGACCGTCGGGTCCACGATGTGGAAGAATTGGAGGCCGTGACCCTAGGGTGGGCGATGGTTCAGGGCACGGCAGCTGCTTGCAGTAGGCATCGTCTTTGAGGAACAACGAAATTTGGCACTGGAAGTACACTGATGGACGGTCAGCATACCTTAAACAAGTAGCCGGCAAATTTAAAAACGGTTCAATATAAATGCACAGTTTTTTATGCTTACCTTCACGTGTTTCGAAATTTTTACATTCTTGCACAACTTAGGCTCAGAATTAGACTTAGGCTTTCGTCTTATATTTGGATTTCAGTCCTAGACTCAGATTTTGGCTTACCATTAATGTAAAAACCGAACACAGCATGCCGATAACAATCCGCAAATATAGCCCGGTTTAATATGTGCGCGGAATGATTATATATAATTTTGTTTATGATTTGCTTACAAATGGAAATACATCGCAAAGATACGTAGCAGATGCGTGCTTAAGCCTCATCGCAGAAGCATGCGGAGCTGATTGCAAAATACTTGCAATGTTGTAAAAGCTTTGAATTTTACTTCACTTCTGCGCAAATTTTAAGATCTACAATTGTTGCAGTTCGTTAGTTTGAAAACTTATTGCTAACTGGTGATAGGTGTTATATGCATTTGAGAATATGGGCCTAGACCAGAAGCCAGAACGGAAGCCGAAGGAAGGTTAGTTGACAAAAATATTGTTGAATTTGACTTTTTGACAGAAAAATGAGACAGATTTTGGCCGCAACCAACCCTCTGATAATGCCTTGAATATTTTTACAACAAATATCGCTTTAGTTTAAGTAAATTTTTTTTACTTAAACACGTGTGACTCTTTTCCAGCGGTTAAATCATTCATATAATCTAGATTTTGAATCAAATATCGATCCGACGAGCATCCATTGTAGTCAATAATTTCAACTGAAGCTCCATGGCCGTCCTCAACGTAGCACGAATGCACTCGCATACAAAATACATCGATAGTTTCGGTTTCACAGGTCCATTTGTGAAAAACAGGTTCGCCTACAATTGCATATCTGAAATGGCAAATCACAAAATAAATGTGTTAAACTACCCGCTAAAAACTTAAACTTAAATTACAGCTTAACTAAACTTGAATATGAGTTTAAGTAAATTATGAATGGCTGAACGGACTCACTATACTAGAATTTTAATTTAATTTAAACTAAAATATTTTTAAGTTTATGGACGAGATTTAGCTAAAGCTTATTTTTGCTTAAGGCATAACGCAAAATATATTTAAGGGTTACTAGTCTCTTCGAGATAAAAACTAGGCCACGCCCTTGCAAATTACTGTGCTAAACTGCTAAGGTTATTAGTACTACGTGTTATACTCGTAAAAGCGTCTAAGATAGCTACAAGTACCATCTGAAAACCGTACTGTTCCTTGAGATTTTTTGACGGGTTCAGTAGGACTTGAAGCGCTCCATTTGGGCACAAATTTTATATTTGATTTCTAAACAGTAAATCTCTGCTTGGTCCACTGAACACCGGGACTAATGTGACACCGCAGAAAATTTCAACTGAAAGCAATAAACAGTCGAACTTTAATATTAACGGTCAGTAATGTCTGCTTAACTCAACTGAAGCCTACGACCTTAATGTAAACGCACATGCGAAAACAATACTTGATAGTGTAAATGGGTTAAACTTTAACTGATATTTTGGGAAGAAACACTTTAACTCGTTTTGACTTCTGTCACTACCTGACTGGTTCCCCATACGGCCCGCCACGCAACACTTCGTAACGACACTGCGGCATTTGAATCGTTTCTGTCGCGAGAGCTGTGGTCAACATTGACACGTCAAGTTGTTGCGCAACAGATTTGCTCGCCTCCATATAGTAGCAACGAACTTGATAGGCGCGGTCGACTTTGGTTATAAATGCCGGATGAAACGTAATTATCACCACAGTGCTCAAGTAAATACCTGGCGGGTTGAGCGATCTAAAATGTCATGTGCGTTAATTAAAATAGTATTCGCATTTTCTACCCTCTCAGCCGTAGTATAGCGAAGATAACAGCACCAGATCGTAATCTCGAGCAAAAAAAGCTTCTTGCATCTCGAATTCAGAAAATGCTCTAAAGCGACTTCAAAAATGTTTTTCTGTTTGGAAGGGGTATAACTTGTTCATCTTTCCCCTGCATACTTCTGCTTGGAGCAGAAATATCGCTGTGTTCGTCATGTAGTAACATGAAAACGGCTTAATGAAGGCTCTGTTACCATGAAATGTGGTATATAAATGTTTTACTCTGGTCAACTGAAATTTTATCATACAAAGTTTTAAGAAAGTGCTTCAAAATAAGACCGCAACTGCTGCGATATGGCTACTGATTCTTGCAGATTTGCAAAAAAACACAACAAACAATAACACAAGGAAGAACTACAAGACTGATTTCAAATTCGTTATCTTGTGATAAAATTGTATTGTTAATAAGCATAGGGTCCATGTTACTTTTAGAGCCGTATCGTTTGCTGGTGGGTCTATCAAAGCGTATGTTTTGATTTTACACTATATTTTTGGCTTAGGCTTAGGGCGAAGGCGCAGTTGTTGAACTCGAGTTCTGTTCACCCGCCATGTTTTTCTGTTTGAAGAGAACAACACTGCAAGCTTCACATGAACTATTTGCAGTAAGAAACTATTAGCACTGCAGCTACTGTTAATTCACACCCAAATCATCCGCCTGTATCTACCACTTCCGCTGTCGATACATTTGGAACACCGGCTATAGATTTGTACGATTGTTAGTGTCAACGGTGCACAATTCGTTAGCTTAAGTTTAGGAACAATATAATTGTTGGGGGTACCGGCGTATTTGAAATACATAATCACAATTTTCACACCCGGAAAATTCCGCCTGCATTTTTACCTCGGACCGAATTTCTCTCCCCTCCACCCCCCTCCCTTCCCCCGCAATAATTGGCTTAGCTCCAAACCTTCCCAGGGTGTGTATTCTGCCGGCACGGCCTCAGATGTATACCCTTTAGTAATTTTGTTTTTTCACTCTATTATATGGCTATGTTTTATTCAAAATGGATAAATGCAAGTCAATGAAGCTATTGATTCGACTCTGCATTTCAGGATAGCTGGCCAGCTCCGTATATTTAAAATACATCGATTGGGATTTCAGTGCGAACGAGCCGTTTATATCATTTGTGGCAAAGTGCCGATCAAACCCGGGATAGTATCGGAGTCCAAGCAGTGCGTAAAACATTCTGACAGAAAATCTATGGTAAACGATTACTACATTTATTAATAACATCGCCGTTAGGTACAAAAACACGGCCATATCATGGAGCGAAAAAAGAAAATTACTAAATGCTATTCAACTGAGGCAAGGCCAGGAAAAAATACAGCCTGAGGGATTTGGGCTAAAGTAGAATATTGGGGGAAAATTCGGTCCGGCGTAAAAACGCTGCCTTAATTTTCTGGGTGGAAAATTCAGGCGGGGAAAATTCAGTCTGTCACTGCCACCCCCCTGCCCCTCACACTTGGCGCCTATGGGCTACGTGGCAGAGAAATGACTTTAGTTTGATTCTAACTTTTATTGACAATTTACTCAAGTTTTGCAGCTGTAACTTTAATCAACAGAGCCTTGCAAAAAAGTTCGTTTGCTAGATCCATTTATATTGCCAGAAACAGGCGGTATTCTTGAGCTTCTTGTCCTGACTATGCAGAGAGATAAATAACTCAGTATGGAAATGTATATTCGTAGAAACCTTAAACATTTCGACTTAAGTCAGAGGTCGACTTAAAGTTGTGTCCCTGCAATTGAGCAATTAATATTTGTTTTTGTAATAATTTCACCTTTGGCGAATTGTTCCGCACTTTGAAAACGGAATTCTTATTGACGCTATCAGTCCATCTGTTGCGTCTGTTCGGCAATAGTCAAACTCGTAATGTCCTTTGACGTATACGTGTCCATCAAAATAATTCTATAAAAAGACTCTTGGAAGCATTACTCAAACAGTATGAAGTTTAACACTGGATCGAAATTACTTTTTGACGTTGTGTTTAAATGCTATTTTCCTTTCAAATTTATAGACTGCGAAAATAAGAAGCTAAACTGCAGTGTCAAGTTGATTCTAAACTAAGTCTAAAATGAAAAAAATTACAAGAACATGAATGAATAAATTTTAACCCAAAATTTCGTTTTCTGCTAACTGCAAAGATACATGGCACCACATTCACAGATACAAAATGGATTCTAAACTTAAAACGTTGGTATAAATTTATAAATCCTAAATTTGGCCAATTTCCACATGGTTTATAGCAACGAGCTTGTAGTACTAGTAAGGTTGTTACACGGAAAAGTTAGCCTACTATGTTGCGTTGGTAAGTTTTGTTTCGCGTCATGAAAACTGGGAACTGCTGTAGTGATAGACAAGTTGTGTGAAATTAATTTAATAATTCGACTTCGTTTGTAAAAGCAATGTTTAAACAACAAACAGATAAACAATACCTTTGTATTAAACGCAATATAAATAGCTTGGCTTCCACATTCGATTTCCGGTTCGCCTATAACTCCATTATCCACTGGAATTGCGACCGCATATTTAGCAACGGCGAGCAGAAGCAAGACTACGGTTGAATAAATACCTTTTGTCAAGTTCGCAGCAAACGTGGTTTGTGGGCAAAATGTCATGCTTTAATGTTTGAGATAGACGTTTAGTTTTGGTATTTTACGCTAAATTGTAATACCCGAAGCCAGTTATTGTAGGCATTAGATTTTTAAATTTCAGTAACAATCGCTTAAATTTATATTAAATGCAACAAGCTGCATGTTTCAATTATACGACATTCCAGTCAAAATATACTTATTATAAGTTGAAAAAGGAGCCAAACGTAAATCTCAGGCTATGCCTAACCACCACGGATGAAAGCGAATCTGTTATATTAATATTTAATACTAAAGTAGCGTTTGGCATTTAGCTCGCTTCGTTCGCAAACTTTTTTCAGCATTACATACCACGAGGCCGTTTGTTAGAAATTTCTCGATTCGCCTCTGATTCTACGCTAACTCAGCTTTCTCCAAGCGACTCAAATGAGGTCGTCGTGTAAACCGAAAATTTTTCATCCATGATGTTTATAAAAACTTTGTTATATAACAAAGAAAATAGACAACTTTTCTCAGCCACACACGGTCATGTGCATAAAAACATGCGTGGTTTGTTTAATTTTAACTCTTTGAAACTATCCGAAGGTCAAGTGAAATTTATCATACAGAAGCAAATCAATACGGCAGCGCGCGCCGTTTGAAGTTGAACAAAAGTTTGAGGGATACAGCTATTGATTTATTAATGTTTCAAACAAAAATGAAAATAGTAACCGAAAAGTTTTTAGTTGTTTATTTTCAATTCGGAGACTTTCGTAAATTTAGCAAAAAAAAAACTACTTTAAATTTCAACAAAATTCTATGCTTGTGCCCAGTTTACAATAACTTGCGTACACCAGATAACTTGGCTCTCTCCGAAATAGGCTCTGCGAGACTACACAAACTGAGTCAAATTAGACTCCCCCAGAGTTAAACACGCAAATCAGTGAATCGAATTTGACTCTGGCGGAGTCGAATTTTGACTCAATTTATGTAGTCCCGAAATCTCTATTTCGTAGACAGTGACTCCCCATTTTTTGCAGTGTATATATGTCGCATGTTAAGCCGTCCTAATGCAGCACAGAATTCTTGCGTCCAAAACCCGTACTTTTTGAGCAACCAATTTTTTCTCACATTCTTGCTCGATAACATTTCAATCTGCAGTCAACGGAATTTTATTCTACAAATCAAATTGCTGCGAATGAACCAGCAAGGCAGCAATATCCAATCAAAAATTTAATTACTCTGTCGGAGGTTGCAGCAATTTGGGTAGTGCAATTTTGCAGAATTCTACAAAATTTATTTGTTTTGTGCGTTTTGTTTTAACGTTTAGGTGCAGCTATGAGGAAAAATGGCAGATATTACGAAAAAATACGCGTAAAACCAAAACAATTACCACCTAACAGATATTTGGTAAATTAGCGAATTAAACATCACTTTAACTAACTACTTGATTTGCATCACTTTCGGCTTCACCTCCGGTTCCGGCTCCGTCAAATTTTGTTGACATCCGGCTCCGGTATTTATCACCTCTTGTTACACCCTGGTACCAGCTTATTATCATAATTAGGCTGTAGGCTTAGCCTTTAGAATATGCTTATGCTACTGGTACGGCCCTGTTTAATAAGGTACCCAATTGGGCATTGGTATAAACTACGGCTTGTCTCAGACATAAACAGGATACCTTGCTGTAGGCAGTACAATAGCTGCACTGAACAGAGTACTATTGTCTGTTTGCCGTCACAGTTTGTGATAAACTTATGGTTTTTCGCCTGGACCAACTTTGAAAAATACGATTTTAAAGGCATTATTCCACGATAACATATGTCATTACACATCGGAAATTTGATTTCTGTCTCTCTCCTGCGTAAGTCAGAAAACTTTGTGACCTGTTCGCATTTAAGCTTCCGTATACAACGTATGACACTACAAACACGTAACATTCTGAATTTTTGTGCTTAGCGTAGCACTAAATCGGGTTTAGGTCTCAGTTTTTGGCGTCAGATATATTTTATTACTAAAAATGACCACAGTCACGTATACAAAATAAAGGTCTTCTTTTATTGTAGCGATTATTTTTAAAACATTTAAAAATCAAAAACACACCATTCGAGTAGACGTTTCAGAGAATATAACAAAACGGAACATACTGTGAGCGTCGTCGAAAATGAAAAATTGTATTTTTGCCACTTTCTACAGAAATCAATGAAATTGTTCAAACTACAAATTAAAAATCGGAAATAAAAACACAGCGGTGGCGACCATATTTTGGAGTCTCGTATAAACCGTGAAAAATGTGGACACAGCAGAGAAAACTATCAGTTTCAGGCGGCCTAGAAATCCATACGTGGCCTTCCATATATGTGACGAAACTTGTGTAAACGAAACGAAAACAACTACGGCTTGTAAAACGCCGCCTCACGCACGATTTGGTCCAATAATTGTATACCTGGACGACTCAAATTTGATCAACACAAAATTGTGTGAAATTCAAAAACCTGTTGACACCTGAAATCATTCACGCGAATGTTCCTTAAAAAATCTCTAAACGGCATTTTGGTTCTCTGAAAGCTATAAATCTTAGTCACAAACGATACTTTGTTCTCATTAATTTTAGAACGAAAATAATTTTTAAACTTTTAATTTAGTATTTTTACAAGTAAAATATGGCTGCAATTTTTGCAACGTTGATATTTTTCATAAAAAATCCTGAAAATTGCATAAATTACCTTTTGTTATAGTTGTGTTCATGATCAGTTTACCGGTCTATTAACTAAAATAACTAAAATGTTGCGTACCGTTTAGTTAACTTTGAAAAATATGTGTTTGTACTTATAATTTTCATATCGTTTTTCCTTGCCTGCTGTAGTGGCCCGAATAAGAGGGAGTAATAAGAGGGGTTACCATTTTGAGCGTTAATTATAAAAGTCCTTATCCCTAATAAGAGTCGGTAAGCGGATAGAGTCGCTAAACAGTAATTAGAGTCCATAAATGTCAATTTTCCCCAATTGTAGCGCATCAATGACTTCAGGACCAAATAAAGGTGAGTTCTAAACTTTGAAGCGTACTTCCGTTTTGACAGTAACATTCCAAAGTATAACATTGCATTATCGCTTAAGCATTTGATGCAAGGCAAAAACGTTTAATTCAACGGATAGTTGCAATACTGAATATATATTAGTAACGAAGGGCGGCGGAAGGCGGGTTGAACATAAATAACAGTCCGTAACCGAATACCAGGGGGTACTCTCTGGAGAGACCAACTTAATATCACCCCGTTTCTTATTCTTGTCACCACGGTATGCGTATATCAAAGTCAGTAAAGCAGCGTTAAAGTTAAACAAATTATGTATTTAGGCGTTCCACCTTTAATAAATTGATATACCAAATTACTGTACTGACCCGAATAAGATGGGGAGACTGATATTTATTTGGTCTTTCTTCAAGGTACCCCTGTTATTCGGTTACGGACTGTCACTTATTTTTAACCCGCTTTCCACCGCTCTTCGTTAGTTGGACCTAACAACCATCTTTTATGTCATTCTCTCTTTTGAGCAGAACCTATCTTCAGCAACATTTCTGTTGGCTGCCATGTCCGTTAATTATTTTCTGTATTAATAAAATTTATGTGGGTTGGTATTTGGTGCTGATGGAGTCATTATGCGCTACAATTAGAGATAATTGACATTTATGGATTCTAATGAGGGTTTAGCGACTAAACTGCTTACGGACTCTTAACAGGAATGCGGACTCGTATTGATTGGAACTCAAAATGGGGACTTCTCTTATTACCCCTCCCCCTACCATTCGGGTCACTACAGTATGTTGTACTGATTGTTGAACAGATATAATAAATTAGCCTTTATTCAGTTTAATCTCTATCCAATTCTTAAAATATTGTTTTCATATATTTATGAAATATGAGCCTACATACATCTTAAACTTACTTTTGACTCCTAAATTAACAATGCTACGTGCTTAGAATGCGTCATATATACCGAGTACGAAGCCAATCAGCTTATGTAATTTTAAAAAGAGCTATAACGATTACGAGTTGAGCAGCCAATCAGCTTATGTAAAAAATTTTTAACAGGAGCTATAACGATTACGAGTTAAGTAGCCAATAAGCTTATGTAATTTTAAAAAGATCTATAACGAGTACGACTTAAGCAGCCAATCAGCTTATGTACTTGTAAAAATAGCTATAACGAGTACGAGTTAAGCAGCCAATCAGCTTATGTACTTGTAAAAATAGCTATAACGAGTACGAGTTAAGCAGCCAATCAGCTTATGTAATTTTAAAAGTAATTAAGTCAATAAAAATAAAATAAATTTCGTATAAAAAACGCTGTTTAGCCTAAAAGCTATTCTTTCAAAATAACAAAAATGAAAAGCAATGAAACATTTTGTACAGACTTTTCACACTTATCTAGCAAAGCTCTGCTAATATTAACCTACTGAATACATTAGTAATGCCGCAAACCAAACACACTCGGGGTCAATTACTATCTAAAACAACACCAGTGATCCTTTGGGGAATGCAATGAAATTCACACAAAATTACAAAGTTGACATATATCAAAACAGTATTAAACTGCCTCAAACAAATGCCGTATTAAAAATGAGTTAATAAAATTTAAATTTACCTTCAATCGTATTGCAAAACATATTTCAATTTTGAGAAAAAATTAATACTCAAAAATTTATTACCGGCTAGAAATTATTATAACATCTCAGCGTCGAACTGGACATATTACCCTCGTGCGGTTTGCCTCGGGGGCTGTTTGTGCATTAGTATATGATTAAACAAAATTAATTTTAATAGTAAAAGAAAAAAATTTCATCATTATTTGCCTCTGAATTTTCGTTTAACTTTGTTTCGGTTTTGCACCTTTCACTTAAAATTCTAAGTCGTACGGCGCATCTGAAGAACAGTGTGAAAGTATAAAATAACGGAAAGCGAAAAAACTGTTTTATATGCTACAAAGCGGCGTAGTAACTGTTGAGCATGTTCCTCGTAGACAGTGTGCGCTGGGGGGGCACAATGAGACTACTTGCAGTAGTAACTATTACCGATTGTGTGCATTACTTTGCATTGAGATTAAAACTTTCTCACATGAATAATTTCAATTTCATATGAGATGCACTTTCAAGGTAAGGTTCGATAACCAGTCTCTCGGTTGAGAGGCGTTTACGATGACCTCTCAGCTGTAGTAGCTTGACGCTCGAGCTCGAGGGGGCTCTCACGTCTTGTAGTGATTTTGCACAGCACATTTATGTTAGAATTATTAAACACTGCTCACAGTGTCTGTGTTGCTCAAAAATTTATACTTGTATTTAGTTTGCTCATAGTATATTCTATGAGCGAAAGGGTTGATTGAAACCGGTGATTGGTGGTATAAGGCCGACTTTATATTCAGGAAAAAGTTTGATGTGTCAATGTTGCGGATTTTCATATATTTAAGCTTACATAGTCGTGCAACACCATTACAACACTTTATAATTATTTTTTATCATTTTATTTTTAATTTAAGTTTCAATACATCAGTAAAATTAAAAATCAGTAAAACAATAAAAAAATGATAATAAAAACAATTACATAACAGGTGATAGAAATGCTACTAATAATGCCTTTTTAAGAAATCTATTCAAATCGACCGAGTTAATACCCATTTTAGACACATCCGCGCTCTGTGCATTACCTACCGAATACGGTGATTAGTGCGAATATCAAACAATACCTCGAAAATACCGCAAGAATCATATAACTGTTACCTGAAAAGTAGTCAGCCGGCATTAAATTCTCTGAAGAGAAGCTGATAACAAAATGTGTCCAGTTTAGGTTACCCATACTTCGCGATTGCAACTTAAGACAAAACTGACAAATCCTAAGTTTGATTCAGTGAAGCAGTTTCTAATGTGACAACTATAAATTCGGATTGAAATATCACGGCAACCATATATTGTCCTCTGGGTACGCTCGTTTAGCTAAGGTGTTGTTTACTGAATAACATGCAAAATCTCACGACTACATTTTGTGACAATTTAAAGATTGTTTATACTGTTGTACACATCTGTAACATTTAAGGTGAAGTACTAAGCTTAGGCTTAGCGTTCAGTAAATCGATTACGTTCTCGATTATAGGCGAATGTTTAAGTAAAGGCTTAAGCATAAGATTAGCTAAGCCGCTTCTTAAACCGAAGCCTAGGCGTCATCCTAGCCCTCAGACTGTTCTGTACAGCGTACAAGAGCCCATGAGATGCATTTTAAGCTTCAATACACCAAATCTAATCCGTGATCCATATAAACTGGACACTGTTTAGGTGGTATATATTTTAGTCGAAAATTTCAATCTAAGCTTTCGAGGTAACAGAATGGTAAATAGTCCTATAAATTTGTATACCACAGGGCAGGGTGGTCTGTTGTAAAAAATTGGATCAACTACAAGCACGGTTTAAAGACGTTAACGTGAGCAAATGCGGGATTCACATCACAACCGGGGCAGGCGGGTAACGGTTTGTCCCATGTTGATTCGACGTCAACGTTAAAATTCAGGCTCTCATATCGGGTCAACAGACAAAACTCAAATGTCATATGACATTAGCTTACAAAACACCGCTCTCAAAATATTCAATGTGTACAAGAGTCGGTATGGCACGTGATACTGTGGGACATTTATGCGAATATGGGACAGTGTAACCTTCGGGTTTAACAAATCAATGGAAAGTCGAACGGCAGCGCCACAGATGTGCTGTAAAAACCGAATACACACCTGTAAATTCGTTTCCGATACAAGATCGGTTGGGCCCACAGCTTTATATTTCAAAAATTCTAATTTTCAATTCTAGTATCATATGTCGATATTCAACAGGACAAATTGTGTATGTTACCTCAAGTATGTAGACATTTGATAACATAACGTATCACATGATATTCGCAGACAATACCACAAATACCATATGATATTGATGAACAAAATGTTAGCTACACATGATAATAGCAGACAAATTCGGATTTTTGAATATTATATGAGGGCTATAAGCAGGCAAATGTTATTCAACCGTCTAATAATGGCAAAACATTGCCCAAGCTGCCTATGTTATAACGTGAATCCCGCATAAATCTGGTGGCAAAATGAAACTAAGATAGTCTCATTACAAAATAGATACCCATTTTCAGTGGCGGATCCAGGATGTCAAAATGGAGGGGGCCAAAATTTCACAGGTAATAAACTTACTTTTGACGCGCACACAAACCACGAATTATTGTCATAAAATTGCTATATAATTTTTGTCGAGATGCTGTTGGGGGGCCACGGCCGGGGTGGCCCCCCATGGATCCGCCATTGCACATTTTTATAACACAGTGCATAAGTTTCAGATGTCTAAAAAATTCATCTGCCTGCTTGCTGGCCACAATATGTGAATGCTGGCAGGACTTAATTTGATTGCTGGTGTATACAATCAACCAGGTATTAAAAACTAAGTAAATCAACGCCCCCCAGCACTTAAGCGAAACGCTGATTCCAGGTGACACTCGTGAGAAAAACCAATTTCTTACAGTTGTTTGCGACGTTTTATTCGCTGTTGTTACGCATATTATTTGCTAAGATTTAACGTGTTTTTTAAATACTTTTTTAACCTTTGTTTACGTTGGTTTTGATTCCGGTGCCCAATCGTGGCGTGGGATGTGCCACACTTCGCCGTAATTCTTCTTTATTTACTTATAGTAAACGCTGTGCTCGAGACGGTCTTGCGCAGTTTTCAAAGAGAGAAAGTCTAGTTAAAATCAGCGCCTTTATTTTTACTACACCACAAATCAGGTGTGGTTAAATACATATACTCTCCAAAAACTTAAACTTAAATTACAGCTAAACTAAATTTGAATATTACTTTAATGGCTAGACGGACTAACTAAACTAGAATTTTAAGGCTTACTTAAACTAATATGTTTTTAAGTTTAACACGAGTTGAAGTAAACTTATTTTTAGTTTAAGTAACAAGGACAGCCCAGAAAATATGTGTATTTAAATGTTCATTAAGTTTAGCTTAAACTGAGAATATATAAGGTTTTACATGTATTTAAGCGTAAACCCATCTGTTAGTTTCGTTAATCTAGAAACTTAGTTTAATACTGCTAGATTTAGCTTAAGCTTAAATCATGTTACTTTAAGCTTTTAGAAAGTAACAATAATATTTTTATTAGGTCATTTGCACCCTGAATACCAAAAACTGCAATACCATTACACCTTTTCGTTAGTTTTTTATAATGAACTTCTGTAAAAATTTAAAAGTAAAAGTATAAAAAAATATAAAAAAAACCCACTGACCACGAAAAAAAATAAATTTACTTTAAAGAAATTAAATAATATATTTTTGTGTATGACTGAACACAGTTGAAATACGACGCAACTGCAAGATGATATTTATAAAATAGCCGCATGCAAAAGAATTTTAAAAATTACCAATAACTATTCAGCGTTGCAGCAACAAAAAATCCCGTTACAAAATTACGAAAAGTATCCCTGGCGACGTTGATATATAAGTAAAAGATATCGGTTTTAAAGTGCTTGAAATGAAAATTTGTAAAATTTTGAAGAAGATTTCAGAGGATGTTTTGCAAAATACAACGTTGTTGTAGGCACAATCTTACGCAACATTGAATTTCTAAAAACAGCTTTATTATTAATTAATAGTTATACAATCGTAATATAATATTTTTGAGAGCCGACAATTTTTAATACAATTTTAAAGTTTGTAGGTCAATTGGTACACTGCAAAGAATGGAGAGTCAAATTTGCTCCCTTCGAAATAGAGTTCACGGGACTACACAAACTGATCCGTATTCAATTTCGCCAGAGTCAAACGTGCGACTAAGTGAGTTGAATTTGACTGAGTTTGTGTAGTCCCATAGAGCCTATTTTGGAGAGTCAATTTGACTCACTATTTTTTTGCAGTGTAGATATGTCTGTATGCGCAGTTCTCTGCATAAAATAAGTAATTTGCTGGAAAAACTGTGTAATTAATTTTTGCCAAGGTCTTTACGAGTGAATGGCACGACAAAGCTGAAGCGTAGCAAAAATTTCATTGCTCCAAGGTATATTTTGTCTCGGACAAAAAACGTTTGGCAACGATATTAGGGTTGATGAAACACAGAGGTTTTGATTTTGAATTTTCTCCGCTGTTGAACATTTTTTCCAGGATACCTTGCCTTTAATTTAGACATGGCTAGAATAGAGATATGGTCAAGTTTAAAATAACCTTTCAAAATTTGCACATGTATTCTACAGATGATGTGTGGTATCAATGTATTAAAACACAATTAAAATCACAGGTCACCACAGTCAAATAAATGAAATCTAAGTATATTTTTGACAACAATATGATCCGTGACAAGCTGTTGAATTGAGGTGAGATAAGATAATACTAAAATATAATAAAACAATGTATTGAAATTGTGAAACAAATACAAAATATTTGAACAAAACGCCAATAAACGGTGTTGATTTGTGTAGATTACTTAACAAGGTTGTATTTCATTATAAACTGATCAAGTTTAGAAATTGTTAAGACGTGAGGTACGAACCGTTTTGACGGCACTTTGTTTACTTTCTTGTTTACAAAAGGTACGCATACATAAAGAAAAACTCGCTTAGGTTGACAGAACTCGACTAGTAAAAATTAAGCTTTGATTTAGAGCTACGCTTGGGATTATATTTTAGCTTTTCAGTTTCATTGAGCTTACGGTTTGGCATTCGAAACTATGCACCATCCAGGTTATACTGCGCTCACCAACGTCAAAAATGTCCATGGTTATTATTGGACTGTAGTATATAATTACAGCTATTTCTTGCAGTAAGTAATTATTTTCGCACTATTTAGCTAGTATGTTGTTTTTGCATGTTATTCTTAGGACACGTTCCAAAAACGGAAGGGTATTTTGACAGTGTGTTCTCTCTTGCGCGCCAAAATTAGTATTTACCGAGAAATTTCAGTTTCACGTTTAAATTTGAATTTTTCGGCTAAAATTTGAATCTTCCGCCAAAATTTGAATTTCTCGCCAAAATTTGAATTTCGCGCCAAAATTTTAGTTTTCTCACAAAAATCTGAATTTCCCGCCTAAATTTAAATTTGCCACAAAATTTGAATTTTTCTGCCAAAAAGTTGAATTTTCCTGCATCGCCGTACAATTTGCACTGTATTTTAAAGGGTGATGTTTTTCTACACACTATTTTTGCCCGGTCGCATTTTGTGTAGGTCATTTGGGTAGCTAGCTAAAATTTTGGACATAAATTTTAGATAGTGTTCATAAATTAGCTAGGTATAAAAAGGGTGGGACATTTTTATATTGGTGACCGCAGTGCAACCTGGATGGTGCATTATAAACAGTAAATGTAGTTGGTCATTTTTGCATTCTACCAAAACAACGGAAAATGAATACAGCTATTTTTTGACAGCAGTCAGCAAATGGTGTTGGAACTCCAGACTGTCGATACTTTGGGCCTCTGTGAGTGAATAAAAATAATGCAACTAAGATACTAACATAGGCATCGAACCACAATTTGCAGATTGTCATAAGCTTAAGCTTTAAAATTTTTTGCCTATGCTTTGGCTGAGGTTTAGTTATAGACTTATTTTCTTTTAACCTGAGGCTCTAGGTTTAGGCTTAAGCTTCGAAATATGCTTGTGAATACTACTGTTAAGTCCCTTAGATATAGATGGGCTAAACTTTTAAAACATTAACATAAATTACGAAAATGTTTTGAAATGCCTCAAAAGTAGAAAAAACTTAAACACTGAAGACCATTTAAAGACGACAGCGACTGAAATAAACGTTTCAAAATGTAGAGATGTTTTCCAAAACAGCTTCAGAGTTTAGTACATTTTCTACCTCATCGCGACATTCTGAATTGCAATGATTCTCACAATAGAATACACCCTCACTGAGGTAAACTACAAAGTTAACTTTCCCGCACATTAAATTTTAGAAAAGGTCATGAGAAAATTAACCAATACAACATAGAGCGAACTATTTTAACGCTACATGGTAATACCGGAATTTATCAAAATATCTTCGTTTACTTAAAAAAATCGTCAAGAATTCGTTTTGAAATTTCAAGAAAAAACTTTTAAATTCTATTTCTTATCTATTCTAATTGTTTATTTACTGTTTTAACGTAGCGGAAACAGTTATTGCCGCGTTCGTAGGCGATGAGAACAAAACAACACGTTTTTAATAATGGTAAAATTTTGAATGCTGCTTGAAGTATGAATTTTTTCTAGTTTTTTTGAACAAGTACTCGTTTATCATTAGAAACGTATCCTTGAATTTTTCGAAAACTTTAGAAAACAGTGATATTTTAGCAAACAACTAACCGGAAAAAGCAACCGTAAAAATGATATCTTATATCACTGCTAGTAGTGTCATAAAGGGTTTGTGATAATTAATTATTTCTTGTAATTTGAAACAAATATTATTTTTGCAATAAACGCAGAAATTGTTTCGCACGCTTGCATTTTATCCCACAGCTATAAGGTTAATATGCCTCAAATTAAAGAAATCGCAGAAAGAATATATTAAGATCACTAAAAGCTTAAGCGCAGACTATAAAAATGGCAAGAATTTTGTATTTTTTAATGATTTTGAAACGTATAATGAACATATGGACTGTAAACTGCAGTTTTTTACGTTTCTAAGTTATATTTTGAACATTTTGCACTAGTCAGCGAAAACAACAGGCAAATCTTACATGTAAAAATTACTATGCGCAATGTTTGTACCGGTATTATATACTGTTTTAGTTATGAACTACTGGTTTATTTTGAAAGTTACCAATAACGAGTTTATTGTAAAGGAAACCATCGACTGCATGCCGAAACACTGCTCCTAAGTTAGGAAATTTGTGAACATTACAAAAAAAGAGTGGGCGCTTAATATAGAATAGTCATGCAGGGCCGCCTCAAGAATAGTCGGCCCCCAGACAGGTCCAGCCCAATTAAAATTTTCACAGATCTATAACTTGTGGTGCGCGAAAATATTCTAGGTACCAAGATGGGGCCCCCGATGTGCGAGGGGGGCGCTTCCGCCGGCACTGTAATCATGATAAGTATGGAACAGTTTAATATTAATATTAACAGCTTCTGCATATTGAATCATGTCAAGCATAGGAGTAAATAAAACCCATCACGCAGTTTTGTAATAAAAAGCATACAATTTAAACTCTGTCAATCTTAATCCGATTGTCATTGTGATGAGTAGAGAAATGCGAAGTAAATTTTGATAAATCACTATTTGACAAATAACAAAATTTTTATAACGGTCTTATTATTTTAAGTAGTATTTTAGAATATGTTCAATTTAACTTATTTTAGTTATGACGTTAAAGTTTTTTGAATTTTTGAAACTTCTGATGGGAATCTTCATTTTCATGGGGTAATTTAGCGATTGTGCGCCAGCGTATTTCTGTGCTGACATTAACATACAGCTGCACGTTACCTACGGGTACCCGAGGGCAACGCGGGTACGGGTAAGATAATTTCGGCGCGGATATGTCGGTGGGTAAACAATTTAAAAGCGGAGCTAAATATTTGTGATTGTTTACCCGCGTAAAATTTTCATCAAAGAATTGAAACCAGCGAAATGTAGAAAAACTTGAATTTTTAACTTTTTTACATCATGAGTGAAAAATAAGTATATATATTACACTCCTGAAATATGCTCTTAAATCGAAAAATATTTGCGGCTTTTTGAATGGTAGCAACAATAGAAAAAACATAAGGACAGGTAAGGTCGGTGACGGTAAAGGAATTATACTCGGGTAAAGACAAGCAACGGGTAATGGAATTTTGCGCGGGTTTACCCTCGGGTACAAATAATAAAAGTTCCGTGGGTATAGCGCAACGCGTGTGAAAACTCTTTACCCACTTTACACCTATGCGTTAACATATGTACCTGCGAGTTAAAGGCGTTTCGCGGCCTGGAGCACGGCCCAAAAGTTTCCAATTCTGTTTTTAGAGCAATGCCAAAAATGTGGCGCATAGGCAGATAGCAAATGACCTTCAACCGCCCTGACATAGTTGGCCTTACGCCAACAAGGTGCCATGGGACAGTTTCTCAGTAAACATTGCCTCAAGATTCCTCTTTTAAACAATCTCACACGTAAGAGCTGTTCATCAGTGAATAGTAGCTCTGGAAAGGGCTGATTGAATAAGTTATGAAGTAAGCCAATTAAAATGAATAAAAGTGTGCATCTATTGAATGCCGTGTTATTGAAGCGATCGAGTCGGTTGAACTGCAAATATCAGTGCTGAAACTCGGGTTTGCGACCCGTCATTTTTTGACACTTCGCTTGTGCCTATTCCAGTACGACCTAAACTTCCGAGAATGCACATCGTTCGATTCCACAAAGTTAACGCCGTGGGTTGACAGTCACGCGCTCACGCACAAGTCCTGCATTTCAACGATAAGCGCACTATTTGTCGGAAGAAATGATTGACCGCTAAGCATTAATCTTTGCACAAGCCAAACCTAAGCCTGATTAGATGTGAGCGAAATTCAACGTTCAATACTCTAAATTTGCATGGAACCAGAAGGTAAAACTATTCGAGATTGTATGAAACTAACAGCTCATAAGCCTGAACTAAAAACAAAATGAACATTTTTCTCATGGACAATCTCAAAACAAAGTTTCTCGTATGTGCAATCTTCCCTTAAGGTTTCTCTCATGGACAATTTTCGCCCACCACGTACAGGGGGAAAATTGATTGTGAGATCACATAGATATATTCTTAGAAGGGCCCATGTGTAGAACAGGGCCGGATCGTTTTCCAGAGGGGCTACAATATGTCAGTTTAAGCTTTAGACTAATTTTTTTTGCTTAGGCTTAGGCTTAAGTTTAGGTTTAGAAATAGGCTCATCCATACCCTTAGGCTTAGACTTAAGCTCAGGCTTAGGCTTAGGAATATGCTTATACTACTGTTCCGGCCCTGTTCTATACATGGTCCCTTAGAAGCGCTTCGTCTTTCAACTTATGCAGCGGCGAATAAAGAACATATTTTATAGCATTAGATTAGCACCGTTTCCTATTTATATAAAGCCCCTTTTATAAGTATAAAAAATAAGATCGACCACTATATGGCATAATGCTTAAATTTTATTTCAAATATACAATGATTATTCGAAATTCGTAAAACGTAGCTTTTTAATAGTCGTTTAAAACTGGTCATTAGTATTATAATCAGGCTGTCGCATCATAAACATATTTTATAGCATTAGATTAGCACCGTTTCCTATTTATATAAAGCCCCTTTTATAAGTATAAAAAATAAGATCGACCACTATATGGCATTAAATGCTTAAATTTTATTTCAAATATACAATGATTATTCGAAATTCGTAAAACGTAGCTTTTTAATAGTCGTTTAAAACTGGTCATTAGTATTATAATCAGGCTGTCGCATCATAGTATCATGAAACGCAGTTACTAACTCATGTCTAACATTAATATATAATTTTAATTTAAATTTTCTTCTTTCGCATCCCAAACATCGCGAGTTGAACTGAATTTCAAATGCAAATGATCGAGCGGGTCCAAAAATTGATAAATTGCGGCTTTCATTTCAGATGCTTCAAATAACTTCTCCACCATACTCTGAATTCGCGGTGGTTTCATTTGCACCTCAAAATTTGAAAGCCGACTGTCGTATCTAATGCCAATGACAGGCCGTCTTCAGCAGTCGCTTTGTTAATTAATATTGCAGTTGATATGTCAGGCAATTGTGATATTCACGTCAATTTAATAATTGTCCTACGCCAAACTTGTTTCAAGAAGTATATATGTATATATATAATTAATTACTTTAGTGCAACATCACTTCTTTGCCAGATTATGAATGAATTCATACTGGTTCAGTATTTGACGGAACATCAATAATATATTCGGTTAGGTATGACGTGATTTGGCCTTAATATTAAAAAACCATTTTAAGTCAGTCTGTAGCCAGAGTGCGGGGGCCAATAGAGGCTCAAAACCCTGGAAAAATTTCGCCCAAATCCTAGAAATGTTTTAGCCCCACTTGTCAGCTTGTTATTTTAACAAGCATACCCCTACTAAAATTGTATTGGACAACGCTAGCAGCTTGAGCGAGCTACGGGTATGAACGGCAGTTTGCCCTAAAAAGAATGTATATATCAAACGTCCTTTTCATCATCGGCTTCCGATAAAATCAAACCATCCCGTGAACAATATTTCAAGCAAATAAACGCTGTAGATATACGTTGTACCGATGTATTAAGTATTCAAGTAGAAAAATATCAATATTTCTTGATTTTGACTTGCCTCTCACATTGACTTTGGCCATCCCTCTCGGCACAGGTGGAATACCTGTCTTGTCAATCAAATTGCGCTCAGTTCGTATTCGCGGTATGAAACTAGCTTTCACAATGATCTCAGAATTTGTTGCGTGGCGGTTTGATGGTAAAAAGTGCAATTTTACAATCAAAGCGACACGCTCACTGTGATATATCTGATAAATCACTGTGAAAACCGTATTCAGTCGCTTTAAAATACACTTTTTTTTGCAAAAAATAGCATTCAATTTCGAAATGATGTCCACGGAGTTGCGTTCGAATAAACATTTGAACATTGCAGCTTTGATTGTTTGTTTTATGGTTTACCAAGTTTACAGGAAACTTGTTGACGCGCAGCGGGTACCCAGAATTGATCCCAATCTAGCCATTATATGCTTTGTAATTTTAAACTTAACTGAGTACTGTTGTACGTTTGTTGACTAAATGCAGTCAAAAGTTATAAAGTATGCAGCAATATTACTTTTAATATTTGTATACTTATTTAAATTCTGAAAACAATATTAATTTTAGTAATTATTTGGTCAATTCTGAAGCACAAATATTTTCGTATATTTAAATATATAGTTTGTGACTAAATAGAATGAATTCATGCTAAGGGAAAATATGTTTAGAATTAGAGAACAGATGGTAGAAGCAGTTGAGCAGTATATACTGTTAGTCTTTGCAGATCAAACACTTTGATGGAAAGTCAATTTTAGGTGGATAGCTCTAGGTTCAACGCTTTGGCACGCGTATAAACCATCGGTTAGCAGCTTAAAAAGGTTTCTGTTTTAGCCAAAAACGAAATATCAAGTATTCATTGTCATTACTTGATTAATATCTCTAAAAAATTATCTGAACTCAAATTAAGTGACATTTTACTGAATTGCATTTGATGGGCAATATAGACCAATTTGAATTTTTGCTAGCACAAAAATTCAGCCGTACGTAACATTTGACTCGGATTAATTATAGGGGCATGCCCACTAGGGGACAGTGGGACTGGGGGACTTACAGACTGGCAAGCTTAGGTTTTAGGCTTAAGCTTGCGATTAGGCTTAAGCTTAGGCGCCATACGCTGGCCCCTATAGTATACATATGCCCAACACTCTATCACAACCGCCTTGCAAACGCAACACGAAGGTATATACAAAAACGTTAGCTCAATTCAACTCGAAATCGAAGATGTACCTTAAAACAACGAGCCTACTGTGCACTTCCCATGTGGTTTTGGAAATTTTAAGACTACACTACTTTTAGGCGTGGCTTAAAGTTAAGGCGGAGGTTCAAGCGTACCATTATGACTATTTTGGGCTCACGCTCATGGTTAGGCATAAGCTTGTAAAAGTAAGTGCACAAGACGCCCAAATTTGAAGATATGGTTCAACACAGACCCAAATTTAGACATATTAAACAATATTTTAGTGTCACTGGTTTGTTATAAAAATTATATTTGAAACATGATTGTTTTCAATACGGTATACTAATGTCTCAGTAGTATGCATTGTGGCCAGTTTACCTTTGTTGGCGATTTTTTAAATACAAAAGCGAACGTAAATAAGTCGCCTTTAGCTTGTATACGTTTACTCACAGTAAAAAGTAAGTGTCATGCGTAGAACAGAGCCGGATCGTTTTCTGGCGCGGCTGCAATAGAGTCATTTTAGCCTTTAGACTAACTTTTTTGCTTAGGCTTAGGCATAGGAATAGGCTCATTTTTACGCTTAGGCTTAGGCTTAGTAATATGCTTTTCTAGTACTGTTTCGGTCCTGTTCTATACATGGGCTAAACGGATGAACACAAGTCACTCAATCATCGCTGATAAAATTTGTAATTTGCATAGAAGGTCTATAAGAGTTGAAGTTGTCAAATTTTTTTCTAGCTTGTTCTCGTTTGGGCCATACATAATTCGCGTACGATACCACACGGACGTCGATACGCGACAATTATTTGCTACACCCTTTACACAAAGAACCTCAGCCTGGGATCTTAAAAATCAAAGGTAGCCCAAACCCAGCAAAAATAACATTTTTTTTCAGGAAAACTAAAATTGTGGGCAACACAAATGCGTATTAAATATAATGTAAACTGAAATAATGCTTGAATTTTCTCTGACGATTGACCAAAACCGCTTCCATCTGGGTTGACAATAAAATTTCAAACCTAAAACCAACGTTGCGATCAAGAGAGATATGACTGCTTTATATGTATTTGTGTACATAAAGCTTCGTCATAATATGATTTCTCTTGCTCTATATTAGGCTTGCGCCGTGTTCCATTATTATAAATTTTAGCGTAGGCGGATGGATACAAACGATAATAAATTGTTGGAAAATTTTCGAAATGGCAAAATTCTCGTCGCTTTCGCAAGCCGTACGGGTGGTGTTGTCACAGCTGCATATTTTTCGCTGTTTCGCAAACATACACAGACTTTTGATTCACCGGGATTTCATGATATTCGAACACACCAAATTCAACGAATATATTCACAGAATAAAACACTGGTATACACTTGACAGTGTAATTTTGGCTAACAGCGCAGCAGTATAAACATATCCCTAAGCCTATTAAGCATAAGTATAAACCTAAAGTCTTAGTGTCGATATAAACCTGTAGATAAGGTTATGCCAAAGTCTAAGTTTGTCCTTCGCAATACATTTAGTCTAAAGCTTAAGTTTATTCTATTGCTTTTTTGCACAAAAATGATACGACACTCAAAGTGAAACAGAGCCGTAGCTTTTCTGTTACTTTTTATATTCTGTACTTTATATATTGTAAACTAAACCACTTTTCCTCCATTTAAAAGTAGCTTAATACCAACGCAAGAACTCATGCAGAATGTTGATAGACCAGTCACTCCATCTTTCAGTCAAAAATATTACCAAGACTTAAACTTTAATTCATATTTCGTATTTCTGTACCAGAATGTCCTGCTCACTCCCTTAGAAAAGTCATAGATACAAAAATACATAGGCGAAGTTAACGGAGGTAACAGAGGAAACAGTGCTGCGGCTACGCTTCTGAGTGTCATGAGCCGCTGCGCCGCCGCGTGTCGCAAGCGAAATTATAATACGACCAACGGCCAGGGTGCTACAAGTTACACACCGCATTGCATTGGACAAAACCACGAAAAAATGTTTTCACTCAAAACGTTGCTTCCGGTCTTTTGTCCGCTTTCCCGAACGTCCGTTAGGCTAAAGCTTAGGCTTTAGGTTTAATTTTTTAAACAAGTTTATATGACTAAGCCTAAGCCTAAGCTTTAAACCGGAGCCTAAGCTTAAACTCTAGTCTTCAACGGCCGTCTACAGACACCGAGTTGCGGTTAGACGCCATCTCTGACCTCAAATGACAAAGGCCTCTGCAAAACCATACAGATTGTAGCTATGGCTGCACAACTGTACGTAATCACTTCAGTGTTTCAGCTTGACATTGGTTCAACAGCTGTGGACGTAAAAGCATGCTAACTACGGAGAAGAAAGACTGGATACCAATCAGTTTGAATCTTGAATTTGCAATAAGAATAAATAATGCAAAAAAGTGCGTTTGACTTCTCGTTCGCTTAGCTCGCCGGATGCTGAAATAATATCGAGGCACCGTTGTTGGTTCCGCTGCTTAAGCGCGCGTAGGCGGAGGAGGTTCTAGGGTGTTTAGACCTCTTCCAAATTATAAACCAAAAACATTTTGTTTCATTTTACGCCCTATCCAGATATTTTCACTATAATTCAGTATGAGCGTCCCAGCAAATAGATTAGTAGAAGCAGTTTTTGCCTTTGAGAGGCTGACACCCTCGTTACCATTTCACACTAAACAATCCTCATACTATAGACGCAAAAAAACATATACTCCAGAAGACACCGTATCAATTTTAATTTTTTGCCTGTGCCTATTGGTTGCTGCATCTCTAAAAGTTTATATATTTGAAACAGGCTCGTGTCCCGGGTTTTTGATTGGAAAGGGTTATTAAGCAGCCAGAAGTTACAGTAAATGTTGAGTGTTTAATAATTTGAGATCGACGCAGTGAGCGAAAAGTTTGATACAAGTTTAAAATTGATGTGTTGTAATCAAACTATTAGTATTAGGTATGCGTGTAAAATGGGGATTTGATAGCGAGATCATTCAGTTGTACCCTGAAAACTATGCAGAAACCTCGAAAGCGAAGCGAGCGAGAATTTAGACGTTGTTTCGTTGTTAAATCTGTTTGAAACGCTCGTAAAATGGTTCGTGGCTTACGGATTTGGTTGGCTCTAAACCCTCGTATCCCCTTACTTGTCACCTATCAGGGTTTAAAACATCGCGCAATAATGTATGGTTCATTAAATACGGGTGGCGTCTAGAATCACAAGACCCCTCCCTTGGTTACGCGTCGGCAGTTGCCAACTTTTTTCCACATACGCTTAGGCAAAGGTAAATCTTTTCGTAAACCTAAGCCAAAATTTTTTCCTAAATCCTAAGAATATCGTATGTTAAAACATGGATAGTGTGCATGAACGCAAATGCGTTATGGGCTATTTACATCGTCTTGCCTTGCTTGCGTGAACTAAAAATTGGCAAAAAATCTAGCAATTTTCCACTGAAATGAATTCTGTACAGGGGCGGATTCGTAAAAATTTAACCAAGCAGAACCCTGATTATTTCACCCTGAGCGCCTCTTGTTAAAGGGCCATGCCGAGGCAGAGCCCGGCGTTGGAAGACAACGGCAACTTTAGAAAGATTCACTAGAACCAGAAGTTTAGTTTTCAGACGAGTTTGACTATAAAACAGTGTCTCGAGCCTCGCTCGCTTTACTCTCGATGCTTTATTAAATCGGAACATATGTGTGGTGTATGCTTGAACCAGGTCACCCAACATCAATCAATATGCTGAAAAACGAAGCTATTCAATCGAAAGGGACTACAGTTTAGTTTTCAAATGGGTACCCGAGCGACCCAAAGCACGTCCCAATAAGCGGGGTTCACAAATTGGAGTCCACGGAACCGAAATGATACTAACACGCATACACTTGACTGACGCTGTCAAAAAAATTTGCTTAAAACCAAGTGGACGTCGCAGGCACTCAACGACCCCCGCGCCCTTGACCTGCCCGTGCAATTGACTACGAGCTTAGTATTTCGCTACAGCGTTCAACATCAGAAGAACAAGCCTTAGATTTAGAGCAATCGGAGTGTGTACAAAGGGTTCAATTTGAATTGATTCTCACTGTAGTACACAACCCATTCGAGAATAGATTGTAAAAAATTTTTGAACGAAACCAAAATTCTACGAATTTTCGATAATGTATTTTAAGCAAATACAGTTTACTATAAAGGTTCGTCCTCATTGAATAGTATATATATCTGGGTCACAAATATAGTAATGAATATAGCTTCAAAATATGAAAATGAATGAAAATCTACCGTTGTAAACAATATTATTAACTCAACCTACGCATTTGGAATCAATAAAACGAATATGCGCAAGGGTTGGGGCACGCCACCCTAGGCCTCAAACACATGGATCAAAATCAAGAATATTGTATTAAGGTTTAGCACTAAAATGGCGTCTGGTTTTTCGCTCGCTTCGCTCACTAGTCTTTTTCACAATTATATCTCGTACGCTGCTCTCTCTCGTTTTAGAAATTTCTGGATACGCCACTGTACGAATGAATTTTCAAATGTGTTGAACTGATACGAACATTATATGAGTTTCTGAAATATAAAACGCTTAACGTAATTCACGCCAGTGGCATCATAACTATTTAAGCCACAACGGAGCCGATCCGGACTAATAAGCAGGGATCAATTAGTGGCAGATCCAGATATTTCTGACAACACCGTGCGATATATAATACTTGAAATGTTCCAAGCGAAGCGAGCGAGCAGCAAACATAATAAAGCTGTAAAATTTTGATTTCTATAAGCCATGGTCTGGGTGTATGGTTCGTTAGAATTACACCAGTTTGGTGTAATTTTAAAATATGTATGTTTTCAAACCTGCTGTGGCAGCATTTGGCGCTCTTGTGCAGTTCATCTCACATTTTGGAACCTACATTTATGTGTGAGTGTGCACCATTAAAACAGATCAAATTTACTTACAAAATAAAGTTTTTATTTCTATAGCGCATTCACACTGTGTGAAAAATTCGTGATTTTACAGATTTTAATAGGTGTTTCTCGCCTATAAATAACGCCTGAGCGTAACATAAGCTCTAAGAAAGGCTAGGCGGAGCCAGGAGGGCCTCCGTTAAGGTGTGAATTTCGGTTTTGGTTTTAGTTTAGTTTTGGTTTTTAGTTTGAAATATATAATGGGAGTGGCATAGCCACTTTCACACGTAAAGTAACTGTAGCTACTAAAAATACGGGGGCAGTGTACAAAAGCTGGTTTTGTTGATTGGATCGTCTTATAGTTCACTTGAATAGCACAAAATGAAAAGTTTCATACACTATTTTTACAATAGGGAAGTAACTTTTACACCCACGACTATGCGATGATAATACGCCATAAAAAATAAATTGCTCTTGTCAGTTTTATCGCGCAGCATCTTATAATTCGTAAGGAGATAGTTTTTCATGTGTGTCAGCTTTCGATAAACCCAGAGCCGGATCCACATGGGTGACAAACGAATTGCATTTCCTCATCAACCCTGTCGTTCTGAAAATTTTGCAACGCAAGCGTTTAACTGAAGCTCACAATGTGTTTTCCAGCCAAATGGCTGATAATTGCATACAGAGTTTAATAAATTGTACGCTTTCAGCTCAATTTTTAAATCTGAACATATCGAAATATTTGCGAGACGTGGCCAAAACCTGCACCGCTTCAAAATACAAAACGAATCCAAACCATCCCCGGAATTACCGCTAGATATATAAACCGCTACTGCATACCTCAATTTTTAATGTTAAAGTTTTAAAACAATTAAAAAATTAATGTTCGCTTAGCTACGACGGCATTTTTCGCAGGCGCCACAGAGAAAAACCGCATTTCAAACTTTCTCTATTTTTTAATGATTCTAAAACACATTAAAACCACACTTTAAAATTCAAATTTAAACACAGCACAGACAAGCGAGAGCAGTGAAATTTCACAGATAATAGTTTTAAATGCTTTTGATTGAAAAACGACTAAAAACGCTGGCTTACTTGAATCATGTGGCTGTAAAATGTGAATCTGCGACCGTTAAAGCTTTTGAATATTTCAGGCAATGGTGGATGCAAAGGGAGCCATCCAGATCTAAGTCCCCGCACAGGGATCAAAATCAAGATTTTGTATTAAAATACAACAATAGTAAAATAGTGTTTGCTGTCGCTGGCGATTGGTTTTCACTATTACATGATGCATCCCTTTGAAACATTTTTGGATCTACCAATGATTTCAGACTGGAAAGCGGGCCAGGACGCAGCCAGATTGGCCAATCGCAACCATGGCTCATACCAATCGCTTTGACAAATTTTGAATCACTGCATAAAATAGCTGAGACAAACAAATTTAAACTTAAAAAACAAAACTTTAAGTATATGTCGCGGGCCAGGGGCCCATTGCACCGATCGACGTAGACGCCCGCCGGAATTCTAAAGAACAATCTTGTGAAATTTCCAGATCAGACCACAATTTCCCCGACCCCCTCGAAATTGCAGAATCCCCCGGAAATTTTCCAGAGCCTCCCTACCCCAAAGTCTCCAGACCCCCACCCCCGGAATTTCCCCAGAACAAAGCAATGACTAAGCGTACGGATGTACCCCAGGTATCTTAGGCATATTAGCGCCCCTGTATATCCCTGTTTATACTATATATTCATTCGAGTATTGCTTTACAGATAGGTATCTGGTAACGCTGTTCCACCTGCCTATTGATACGATAGGCGATTGGTACAATATATACAAATTTAGGCTAAATAAAATGGCTCTTGTCAAACCAAAATTGTGGCTGCGGTCATGCAGCAGGCCCGTAGTCCAGTTAACATATTGGCGAATGGGGGCCGCAAAGCTAAAACTTCCGCCGAACTATTTTTTGACAACAACACTGGCGCAACAGCAGAAAGGAGATGATCCATTGCCATTGTTACGGTTCGAAAGTTTGTTCTACGAGCCAAACACATAAAAAAACGAAAAACGCGGAAAATTTTGGCTTTTCGGTTGTTTCGCTTAGGCGGTTACTTCCGTCATTACGACATTGGTCCCTCGCGTCTGTAAGCCCCTCGATTTAAATCTGCCGGATCGTTCAGTTCCTGGCATCCAGATATGAAACCACAACATTAAACAAGGTAATAGTTGAAACGGTGCAGTTGCGAAAGCAATATTTCATTCATTTGACCAATGAATGACATCATGCAAGGGTCACTATCGCCGCTTTTTAAATCTAAAGAAAAGACATCGTCGGCGGTCCAGCCATGGCCAGACCACTGGGAATTCAACCGCGAAAAATCCCAAGACACACGGTCTGTTGGAAGATGACCGTCCAAACGAATGGTGGTTGTCTGCACAGAACCGGACCACATTTCATATGGCAACGACGGTTCTGTAAGGGGAGTAACTGCTTGCTTGCCTTATCTCAACTCAAGAAAAAAGTTACGAAACACAATTTAACTTGCCTTTGGCTGGTGTTCGAACTAGCCAGCCGACTTCACTATTTGTGATAAACGTTGCTGCATAATACAGCTGTATACCTATGCTCATTGATGCTGCGATTATTTTCTTTAATTAAGTTTGGTTTAGTTTAGACGAACCTCACGCACAGCGACTTCTATAGGCGAGTTGTCGTACTAATCCAGGAGGATTAGACTTCACTTAGAGGCCTTGAACCAATGGAAAAGCAACCGTAGCGAACTATGCGAGCGAAATTTCCAGGCGCTATTTTTGAATCAATTTCAATACAAAATCTTAGTTTAGAATACGTTCGTTTAACGAAACGCATTAAAACCATACATCAACTGTACACCACAACGGTCCCAATCATAAAGAAAATCTCGCAAGCGAGCGAGGCGACAACCCAAACACCTGTTTGATATCTTGAGGCAAACATCCAAATTTGGGCCTTTATCTGGAGCATCAATCAATTGAGGTGTTTGGAGGTCCTAAGACTGGCCCTATGCAATTTAACTAAACGGTGCTGTTCCCTATATTATCGCAGTGTTTAACGGTACGAATCACGGGCGTTTATAGATAACGCATAAACAAGCATGTCTGCGAGAAGTTTACCACAATTCAACAAAATAGTTCGCTAAATTTTAAGAATTAGCACAGAGGCCGCAAAATGTACCACCGCATTAATAGCAGCATGCAGTAGTAAAAGAACCTGCCGTAGGTTTTAATCGCCTCCTGATGCGTTGCCTGCAAATAAACAACGGCTCAGATTGTCTGCGTTGAGGAATAGACATATTAGTTAGGATGAAATATAATGTCTCCAACACGGTGCAACCGGAGGTGAAAACTACAGCGGGAGCCGAAGGTGAGTCGAAATTTAGGCAGGAAAAATGATAGTTAATTAGTTAATTTTAGCCAATATCATCTGCAATATGTTGTAAAGTTGTTTGGTTTTAATTGGGACAAAAGTAAAACAAAATCGACTAAACACATAGATCAATTTTGCAAAATCGTGCAAAATTTTACTACCGAAATTGCCGGAACCTCCGGCAAAAATTCTTCCAAAGTCGGAGGAGGAGGCCGACTTTCTTCTGAAGCCAGAGCCGGAGGCCGATTTTCTGCCGGAGCCGGAAAAGCTGGAGACCGAGTTTCTGGCATAGCCGGAGCCAGGGGCAGACCTCCGGTTGTACCCTGGCCTCCAAGCATGCGATAAATGCCAGAGCTGCAGATCGCTTACTTAGATTTCACGAACCAGTTCAATTTATTAAGAATTTAAATTTTAATATATTATAGGTAAAATTTTGAACTAAAACCAAATTATATATATATAATTATGGGTTTATTCTGTTACTTTTTGTACAATGTTACACTATTCTGCAGATGAACTTAAATAATTGGTAGAGTGTAAATTGATACTAAATATACCAGAACGGTAGAACGGATGTGATCAAAATTGCGGAAACTGAAAACAGATATTAAAGTATAAACGTTTGAACCATGTTAAGTTTTTCTTCCAATACTATTGTGGCATACAAATATTCACTAAGTTTTTAGACTTTTAAAAGCAAATGCACCAAAACTTTTAAAATTTTGGATGAATTTTGTTGTTTATATTTCACAGCTTACAATTACTCTCGATTTATATTGAAAATTTGAATAATTTATAGATGTAATTAACAACTATGGGCTTTAAAATAACAGAATTTATAACATTTTTATAACCAAACCTAAAATCAAACGGAAGCCGGTTTTTTGCGGAAACGACTATGCGGTTACACCTTGACAATTAAAAAACGGAATTATGTAATCAAATATTCAGTGGTCTCAAACCACTTTATTTACCATAAAGTTCCTGTTTGTTTATGTCTCGAAATGTTTAAACCATGTATACTTTCACTTCATCAACATCTCATGCGGTCAGCAGTCAATATTTCTTTGATGAAGAGTAGGCGCGCTGCCGACATTTCTCAAACAACAAACAAAAACACCCCTGCCTACGTTTTTAAAATCCTCCTGGAGTCCTTCATTATACAACTTAACAAAACTTTTTGCTCTGCCCCAAAACTTTTGTGTGTACCCTCCAGAGACAAAACCACAGAAAGTTAACTAATTACTGTTAACCGAACGAGCTGTTGGCCAAACCAAAGCAATCCCTTTGAAACTGCAGTCGCAATCAACTTCGTTTTCTTTGCACGCCAGCAAATTGCAGTGTTGCTAAACATGACTTCATTATTGTGCGATTTATGCAAACAACGATTGTGTCATGTCTTAATTTTTACACAAAACTGTTTACGCTGCAGTGCACAGTGTTTCAAGATACCATCATATGAAACAAGAAAAAAACGAAAAGACAGAACGAGAACTCAATGTATATACACTTTAGGCTGCAAATTTACACAACAACAGCCAGGTGGCAAATCCGTGTTACAAATTCCAATGTTTTACTGCAATATTTTACAAGAGTTTACTTTTACTACAATGATGCTCGCGCATATCTCTGGCTTCGTTCAATTTTGTACTAAAAGTTGCGCAGTTTTCTACGTTTTTTCTTGCATTTTTGCATATACATACATATATATTATATATACATATTTATATACATATTTATATATATAAATTTAAAACAAAAGTTTCATTTATTTACCACACACAGATAGAGCACGAGACAACTTAATTTTTGGTATTTTCAAGCACATCATCATTATATGAAAGAATGTATTTTGCCGCCGTCATGCAGTTGCAAAATATTGAACAGCGACGCCATTAACGGCAATTGTGCTGTTGAATAATGTTGTTTGTTACGTAACCGGATGAGTTGCGAAGTTGCGCGGCGATGTGCAGACGCGAATGATAAAAACAGCTAGCGAGCATAAAGCTAATTTATACAATTTTAGTATTAATACTTCTAGCGCAAAATTTTGTTATGATCACTGATGGGGAAGGTTTTAGGTCTGGCTGACCCTCCGTTAAATTTTTGTCGGTTTGCGTAACTCGCAAATGAACCCGCGTAATAAATGGAGACAGTGTTGGACGCTAATCCGCTTTGAAGAATTTTGTATGAATACTGCAAAAATACCACGAACGAAGCGAGCGAGAAACCAAATGCAATTTTAACCACCTGCAACGTACGGAACTTTCCATTTTTGCTTATCTAATTTTCGTTCCTATGTTTAATAGTTTTGTATTCGAAATTATGCAACCGCAATAATGGAAAGATATATACTCCCTTTACAGATGCGCCTTGGTTATACAGCGGGTCGCTGGCTTAATGCAGCACAAAGAATTGGTGGTTACTATTAAGAGATGTACACACGACCAAAGATTGCATTACTGAATAGAGCCTGGAACATTAGAACGAATTGATTAGGAGGGTTCTCAAAAGTTGAAAAAATAAAGATTGAGTTTGTGGTTTTCTTTAATTAAAGCACACATTTCAGTAGATGTCTCTTGTTATCGGGCCTGTAGTTAGTAGGGGCCAGGGGGAGCTCAGACCCTCCCGGGATAATTTTGCCCCCTTTGAAAGTTTTCAACCTTGCTTCTAACTCATTGAAAACCCTTAAATGCCCATCCTGAAAATTTTTTAGCCCCCCTTGCAAGATGAGCTGGCTACGCGCCTGCTTGTATATATGAAACAAACAAACGTTTCATTTTGACATTTAAATGTAATTGTTAAGGGTTTTATACCAAGTGAAAATACTTCACTGATCGGCCAAGTTACCACCACTATTTTTGGAGCACTTTCAAAGTTTTCGTCTCGTAATATCAATTAAAATTCCCCCCCTAAGTTATATAGAGGCAAACATTAATAGATTCAAATTTTCTAGGGGACTAAACTTTAGGACGGGAGGCAAGCTCGACCCTTCTGGCCTACTCCGGGTGCAGTACCGATCCTTGGATTATAATATCCAGTTTCATATTGCATGTTTCGCGAGTGTGACATGTTAATTACAGTGAAATCGATAAAACCAACTGTGATGCCTTGTAATTGAACATTTCCTTTCGCCACATTAACACAAAAACAAACTTTATTCGCAGTGCAGTGTCGTATAATAGAATAGCAAAAATTTTGCTTGCAATTAGTAACAGATGCACAACGTTTTACAATCGCATTTAATGCAGTCTTCTACAATTTTCTGCGCAAATTGTGCGTATAAGTTGCATACGAAAAACAACAACAACAACAACAACAACAACAACAAAATGATTAATTTGTAATATTATCTTCCTGCGCTATCTGTCGTTTAAAACTTCGCAATCTGCACTTTTTTTGTCCTCTCGTTTACTGTAAATGACTTTATTTCAAATACAAACTCGTCTTGAAAAGCTTCAAATACTCTTATGATACGTCGCTCTTTGTTAGCTATAAAAGATATAAATTTTATAGCGAGGGTGAACCGGCCGGTTGGATTGTATCTGAGAAACCGGTGAGCCGAGTGAAACTTGGATATCTCGACAAAATGACCACAACATTGGTTATGTTAATATTTTTCTAAGACGTGAGCCGGTTTATTTTAAAATGCCAGTAAACAGTTTGTTTCAATACCATTTCAACGATATATTATAGCTTCTATAGCTGATTAGTTGCTTGGTTCGTTGATTGGGAGTACCGCGACTTGGTGGCTGGAGCCGCTCACTGGCCTGTCAAATATGGCCCATTTTGCAAAGTATCCATCATTTTGTAGTCTTACTAAAACAATGGAAAAAATTGGAACTTGTTTTTTTTCGTGCAATTTTCCTCGGAAAATTGTTTTAGCGATTTACGTTGGTACTGTTGTATATCATATATATACTGATTCAATGGTATACATACCAACAATACAATTTTTTTCGAACAAAACATAGCGGATCATTTTTGCCGTGAAGTCATACGTTCCCGTTCCCTCCCCCCCAGCAAGCGAAGCGAGCGAGAAGCCAACGCGTTTTAAAATTACGGCGGTTTTCTTTGAACTGGTTATCGTGGGGAGCCGAAATTATGAGGCATTTTACTTAGCGGCCTCCTTTAGTCATTTGCAGAGGATTAGGTCCCATGTACCCCCTGTTCCGCAACCTTCGCCACTGGTTGCTTTGAAAATTACACGAGTTATCACCAAATGAAAAGTACTTTAAAGATTTAGGAACATAAATGTTTCTTGTGTGTGTGTGTTTTTTTTTTTTTTTTGTTCCGTCCGTTTTTGTCGGTGGTAACATTAAATATACCTTTATTTCCAATTGAACGCAAAGTCAATTTGATTCAAACATTTGCTGAATCTAATTGCAGCTATTTTACCCGTGCCGGAAGTTTACGTAGCAAAATCAAAACACGTTGACATCGTAGATTTTAACAATAAAATTTGATTGTATCAAGAATCAAATATATACATTTTGAGTCAAACATCATAATTAGTTGAACTGTCGTCTTTTAATTGAGTTGATCAGCGGCGTACGCAAAACTTTCTAGCACAGGCCAATATACAAATAGTGAAAAAAGTTCGCGAGCGAGAAACCAAACGCAATATTAGTACTAGATCTTGAGACAAAATTTTACTTTCAATACCAGTTGCGTGGCCATCGTCCCGGATGACCCCCTTGGATCCAGCAGTAGCATTGATTCAACGAAACCATATCAGTTTAACATTAATTCAACAAACCAAAATCTGTGAAACGAACGAGATAAAGAAACAGCAATGTCGTAAAACGATAACACTCGCATATACATACGCCGGGTTTCCCAGTTTCTGTTGTACCGAAAATGTGTCCTACCGCCGTCTGAAAAAAACAGCAACTCAACTTCAGCACCACTGACCGAGACGAGAGGGTTCACCATGGCCTAGCGTTCCTCACCAATCAAAATCAAAACCGAAATTTTGTACAAAGATTCAGACT
This sequence comes from Enoplolaimus lenunculus, assembly GCA_030248215.1. NCBI lineage: Eukaryota > Metazoa > Nematoda > Enoplea > Enoplida > Thoracostomopsidae > Enoplolaimus > Enoplolaimus lenunculus. Next base: position 43,119 of record JASANG010003929.1, on the reverse strand, counting down.
AGAATAGCGTTTGGCTTCTGGCTCGCTTCACACGCGAGGTTTTCAGCACTAACTTTCGACCCGTTCTAAAATGTTTTAAACTGCCACTGTTCGACACTTACTGTTCGGTCGAACCCAGGCACTTTTTTTTGGAAGCAACACAAAGAGACCGAGCGAGAAAGCGGAATCTATATGTTGTTGATTAATTATTTTCTCGGCTATTCAAAACACAAGCTTCCCTCTTCTGTCTGTATCCCATCTCAGTAGGCATTTTGTTTACAGCACTGACTCTTACAGTGGCGTGAAAACTTTCAAAATCATTTCTTATATGCTTGCTTATCAGTAAAAAATATCTCTATTGAACAGTGCAGCAGCAGTTGCGATTGCTCTTAAACTCCAAAATCATTGCAACAATACCCTGCTTAAAAACAGTCAGGGTATGTCTTGACAATTTCTCAATGAACACACCGCGCTCCAGAAACCAGCGGCCTAGCAGCGAATCTATCAAGGGGGCAGGTCATCTAAAGGTGGACTACAACACATAAATAATTGAAGAATCCTAAAGAGCGAAAGAAAGCGGAAAATCCGATCTCAATTTTAGCTTCAAATCTTGATGCTACGTTTTGGTTTCGAAAATCTTAAGCGGAGTGACCCTCCGTCCCTTTTCATGTTGGTGCTACCATGCCCGAAACCAACTGCAGCAAACTTTGCGCTGATGTCACACTGTGCTCTCCAGTGATAGCTTTCGCCTGGACACTAATTAATTTTTGCCGAATTTTCATTCATAAAACCAGATTTTGCAGGTGCATAATATGGTGAATGGGTTTTAATGATATAAAGAAGTTGGTGGGGTAAGTGGAATCTGCAAATTACGAAAATTTTAATGGGGATACCTACATGCAAAAATGGGTTACGGTGGCGTTTTGGCAATTTTGTTCAAGCGTCTGTTAGAGTTTTGCTGCTCTGTTAAAAACCTTTAGACCGATATGTTACCGTTGGAGACATGATTGGATTACTGTAGCGCATGGTTTATCATTATTCAGTCGGCTGCCCATGTATAGAACATGGCCGGATCGTTTTCCGGTGGGAACATGATACAGTCAGTTTAAGCTTTAGACTAACTTTTTTCCTTAGGCTTAGACTTAGGCTTAGACTTAGGAATAGGCTCATCCTTACGCTTAGGCTTAAGCTTATGCTTATAGGCTTCGGAATATGCTTATATAAATACTGTGCCGCCCTTCTTCTTTACATGGGCCCAGTCGGCTAATACAGGCTTTAGGTTAAAACTGCGCCAACCTGGAAAACGTTTGGTCCCAAGTATAAATAGCGGGTAACGTTTGGTATGTACGTCGTAAATTATCGAAACATTTGCTAAAGAGTGTTTTGTGAACGGGAAAAACTTCAAGACACCAAAATTAATTTCTCTGATTGGAAAATCCAGGATCCGCTACTGTCGGGTTTTGTGCGTACACTTTGAGTTCCACGTGCTGCAGACTTCCGTAAGCGGAATTTCAATTCACAAAAACCTGCTACGGGATATTAAAATAGTACTAAAATTGTAATTTCGGAACAAAAAACAATACATCTGAAATTGGTCGCATAAATTAAAGAACATAAATTAATTTACATCTGCAAGTTGTGTATATACTTGATTGAACTTTCGAATAGCTGCAAAAAACAGCTACATGTGAAGAAACATACCGAAAACGTCATTATCTTGAATTGCGTTCATTAACTCGGATTTTTTTTATTCCTCGGTAGTGGCAAAACTTATTTGTTCTACGTCGCTGTATTAGACTCCAAACTATCAAAAAGGTCTGCAATTGGAATTGACTCATGATTCGTGTAAATTATATTCAAAAGTATAAGTTCAGTCAGTAAGCGCTCAATGAAAGATTTTAGATTGACCAATCAAAATACTGTAGTAGCCGGAAAAGAGGAAGGTAATAAGAGGGGTAACCATTTTGAGCCCAATCAATCAGAGTCCGTATCCTTAATAAGGATCCGTAATCGAACAGAGTCCCTAAAACATAACTAGAGTCCATAAATGTCAATTGTTCCTAATGACTCCAGGACTAAATACATATTGTTCTGTTCGAAATTTTAAAGTATATTTAAGTTTTGAAAGTACATTCCTAAATATAAACATGGATTACCGCTCAAGACTTTTTGATATAACACAAACGTTTAATTCAACAGGTAGTTGCAATACCGGATATATATCAATGACGAAGGGTGGCAGAGGGCACGTTTTAAAGCTCGTTTTTAGTTGACAGAGTAATCTGCCCAAACTGCGCTTAAGCAGCACTTAGCCTGAGCCGCAACTCCAGTAATAGTACAATTCGTGCGCTTGCCTAACCAGCCACATCCTGCGTAGAGGCTCTACTATTTTAGGCCCCAGGACAGTTTTAGAAAGCGGGTCTTATGATCATTTTATGAATGTGTTCACTTAGACCCAAAATTTTGCTACTTTTGCTGAAATTGTTATTTTCGGTCCGGTGTTGTTAGAGAAGCCACCACCCCTTGGCTGCTCCAGCACCGGAGCTTCGTCTAATCTTCGGTGTATCTACGCAACATCCTACCTTATGTTTGTCCAATCATAATTTGCTTCCGGCGCCGCTGGATGCAAGCGCTGCAACCGCAGATTCTTGCAACAGGGCGCAACTTCCATGTGCGAGCTTGGGTACCTATCTGCAAAATTTTCCCTGTTTATGGGGAAACCAGCTCAGTATCATTATTAGTGCCCATTGAGAAATTGATTTCAACAATCAACCACATTATTAATATTGTACGTTTGCAATCGACGCGGATATGTATTGAGTTGTTGTAAGAAACAAAAATGGCAGAAAAATGCAGCACAAGTCATATATATATATATATATATATATATATATATATATATATATATATATATATATATATATATATATATATATATATATATATATATATATATATGCTACTCGCGCGCCGCAGAGCAAATGTGCATTGCAATATTAATAATAAAAATAATAATTTTGCTTCGTTTTTGTGTATGTCTGCTAAGTAAATTCCTTTCAAGAATATATACGCACACTTGAAAATGTGTGTTGCGGCTGCCGTTTAGCGAACAAGTTGCAGTTTTAGACAACCGTCATTTTTGGCACTCCACAAATTCTGTGGCCCTGCCTGCGTTCACAAGAGTATCTCTCTTGATTGGCTGATGATGAGAGACCGAGGTTCGAATGTCTATGTGTGTGCGAGCAATGACACAGCACAAATTGCTCACTATTGCAATTTTAATATTGTAAATGCAACAACAACAACAACAACAGCAGCAACAACAACAACAACAACAACAACAACAACAACAACAACAACAACAACAACAACAACAACAACAACAACAACAACAACAACAACAACGACAACAAAACAACAGCGACAGCAACAACAAAAACAACAAAAACTGGGATATGGCGTGCATTATTGCTATTTAACACACTTGTTGCCCTCGTTTAAAATAATAATCCGGGTGCAATATATCTGTTTCTCGACAAGGGATGACTGTAATGAGTGGTATAGGACGCGCACTTATATTGTTCTTGTTTCATATATAGTAGCGTGACTGGAATTTTACTTCAGTAATGTATAACCTCATGTATAAGATATTCTTTTTGATTTTAGGAGCCATGAGATTATTCTAAAGCTTGCAAAAACTCTTGTCACTTCTGTAAACGTTTCAGGAGTGGAAATATCTCCTATGTGCAGCGTCCCCTGGCGTTGCATACGCTTATGCTCTCATATGCCCGGAGTGCGCAATACGGGTGTGATTAAAGGGTAAACAAAACAACAAAAAACACATTTTTCAGTTGCAAAAGAGATGGTGGACGGCGGTTGAATATAGAATACACTTGAAAGACAGATATTCAAAGATTGTTTCCATAGCCAAATGTTACAGTGAATGTACACAAAGATTTTATAAATATATCGCGACGCGAAAACTATTTTGAGTATAACGGATAGTCGGTGGCGTGGCGGATACAGATATTTCTGACGGGGGCCCTATACAATTTATAAATACTAGGTATAAAAGAAGGTGTCGGTTAGCTTTTGAGATATGTAGAAAAACAACTTGCCACAATGGCGGATCCATGGGGGGACACCCGGCCGTGGCCCCCCCAACAGCATCTCGACAAAAATTATATAGCAGTTTTGTTACAATAGTTCGTGGTTTGTGTATGGGTCAAAAGTAACTTTATTGCCTGTGAAATTTTGGCCCCCAATTTTGAGATCCTGGATCCGCCACTGCTTGCCAGATAAGGCGGAAATCACATTGTCTAAGTATTGAATCAATGGATTTATCGGTGAATGATTCGAGATTGGGATGGTATTGTACTGCCTCCGAAATCAAGCTTGTGGCCATCCAGCTCAAATCCGGACGATCGAAACGAGCTAGAAGCTAAAAGTAAATTTTAGCATTAAATCTTTTTGAAAGTTAACAAATTTTTTGCATATTGCAAAAGGTTATCACCTAAACCTCCTAGCAACACGCACTATGTAAAGAAGCGAAGATGGTTGCAAAAGCAACAGCAATCTAGTTCCTGTACTGGCGGCCCTATTATTATTAAGTGTCATACAAATAGTCAAAGTGCTTAAAGTGTACTACGTCAACTGACACGCAGATGAACAAATAATTAAGAACAATTCGAAATATTCGTTAGGTAAGGAACATTTTACCATTTTATCTCAAAATATTTTCCGACTGGGGGTACGTGTATATCCCCCTTGAACACTTTTCTTGAACTAGGAAACTGTTTCTTATAAGAAAAGAACAAGTTCTCGACGTCGATCGCTGCTCCTGTTGAATGTGACGCTTCCTATTTGGCAGCGTCCAAAAATGGACTGGAGACACGGAGGATCGAACTCCGGGCCTTCCGCATGCAAAGCGGACGCTCTACCACTGAGCTACATCCCCATGTTTAACGGTACCCTATATACTACACAATAGTATGCACTACACAATAATACAGTGACAGGCGAAAGTATGACGAATATGTTATTGGGTATTTTGGTTGAACCATATAAAAGTGATGTTTTCTATACACAAATGCAGTTTTTTATTAGGCTTCACACAAACATCAGGGCCGTCAGGCCGTGCGCGTGCCAGCAGCGAAAGTCAGTACGGTCTCGTAGCTAAGGGGGGCACAGGGACTGCTCAGCCGCCTTCTGGAAAAATTTTGGGTTTCCCCTTAGAAATTTTCAACCTTGCTTGCTAGTCATTAAAAACCCTTGAATGCCGCTCTTGAAAAATTTTTGCCCCCCCCCCTAGCAAGGTGAGCTGGCTACGGGCCTGAGTCAGTAGTGTGATGTGAGCGAAAACTCGAGAGTTAAGCGAGCGAGAAACAAAACACCATATTAAAGATAATTGCTGAGGTATAGAATATGGATCCCCCTAGGAATTATAGAAAAAAGCTTTATTTTAGAGATCTCGATGCGCTGAGTTCGACAGTGCCATTTTTAGACAAGTTCTCTAGTCCAAGGTATGGCCTTTAAAATTAAAATTTTAACTCACAATATAAAACCTGTATAGCCGTCTAGGAAATTTTTATAACAAAATAAAACTGGTGAGAGTAATATTCTACAAATATCTGAAGGATAGTTACATGTCTTACAAGTGTAATGTGTTTGCATTTCTTATAATTTCGAGGTGCGTAACGTTAGAAGCGTAGGTCATAGAACCATAAATGTGGTACCGGTGAACTCAACTCGTCGATATCTATGGGATAGGACACTTCATTGTGCACATCAGTGCCGGATTAAAGGGGGGCCCGGGCCACGGGCCTCTCGCCAAAAGGGGCCTCCCACCAACCGAAAACCGACGGTATGTTTCAATTGATACAAGCCAACAAAATTTTTTTTCGCGGACCACGAAGTTACGCGAGCTGTGAAACATTCCATAGGGGAGCCTTCTAGGACCTGTTTGGGGCGGCCGACTTTTCGTATTCCAACGCCGGTCGTACCACTGCAGGATTTTTGAGGAGTACTGATTGCGTGCTTCGGCTTTTTCAGGATTATATACAAGGGTCTTTTAGACAAAACCTCTGACCACCGAAGTCAGGTGACAACTCACATTACGGTGGTAACAAGGGTTCGGATTCGGATTCGGCAGAAATTTGCTGTTCAGATACCGATCCGGTTTTGATTCTGACAAAAAAACCGAATCAAAAACCCAAATCTAACAGTGTTTGGCAATATGTTTGTTTATTTTTAAGCAATAAAATTCAAGTATGTTGTTTTATAAATCAATATTTTTTTATTGCAGTTCACAAATCTCAGAACTGAGGTCGAGCTCGAAATATATACCAACGTTTAAAGTTATGCTGCATGTTGTAAAACTAATTATAGATATATCTGAAATTCGCAGCATGCATGATTCGGTTTCAGATTCGGCAAAATAGCAATGTATTCGGATTCGGGTTCGGATTCGGTTGAATAGTGAATTCTGTGCCACTTTAAGAGTGTGTTAAAGGAAATTTTGGAAAATAGTGTGATCGAAAAAGTTTAAAAAGAAAGAAAACGGGGCCCGCACCGTTCATGTTCGGACTTCACAAAATTTCTACACATCGGTGAAATTGTAAGTGACTTCTCTAAGTGCAAATCTGGAGCAATCCCTGGGCCGCAAATTTTGTTTCGTATTTTTGGTACAATTTGTTTCTTTGAAATGTATCACTCTAAGCTCTGGTGTATAAAATAATCATGGTTAATACAAGGGTCTGCTAGTCATATGGGCCTTATGCCTCCTAGTCATGCGGGTCCCCAGACCTACTGTTCATATGGGCCCCGGGCCTCCCACCAACTTAATCCGGCCCTGTTGCACATAGGAGTTTGGATACAGAATCATGACCATTTTATCTCAAACAGTTTTTCAGAGGAAATATTATTAAGGTCCTTAAGTGTCATTTTATCACTAAATTTATTTGACAATCCGAACGCGTGTCTGAGCCGAAAATCCGATCCCTGGGTCCCCTTACGACATCTTCAAGCGTTTTACAACCCGAAAGCCAACCAAGAGTCAGCTTTGGTAGAAGTGAGAAAGAAGCCTCGTGAACATAAGCCAGGCTCATTATTTCATGAAACGTATAAAGTCGTATTCACACGTGCAAGTTGTTACTGCGAGCACTGGCAGCTGCAAGTGTTTTCAAAGGAGCATTCTGAATGGCCAATCAAAGTGCAGCTGCAAAAAAATCAAGCGACTTGCAACTACGTTCACAGGTGTGAATTAAATTAAATAGCATGAATTCCAGTGAATTATTTGCAGATGCAAGTTTTTCGAACGGGATATTGGACAGAACTTTCAAGTGCAAGTTGCACCTGTAAGTTCTCACAGCAAAAACTTGCACGTGTGAATAGGGCTTAAAGTACAAAAACTAGTAGCTTTGGATTGTTTGTTTTGGTTTTCGAAATAAGTAAAAGTTTGACCCAAAAACAGGAGTCAAAATAGATGTGTTACTGTGATGAGTCTCGAGTTTTTTATTTTACCTCCACAAAAATGGTTATATGCCTGTTTCCGTTACTGTTCACTGTTTCGGCAAAAATTGTTTATATACCTGACGGAATATATATACGTAACAAACGGAATATTTACTAATAAAGAAAAAACCAACAGAATAATTGCAAATGAACGACACAAAACGAAACAAGCTAAATCTAAGTTCAATCATCTTAAAACTCATAACAGAAAAATCAGAATTCCGGCATCGGAACAGCAGTGAGCCGCAATCAGAATCGGAAGTCAAATTTTGCCGGAATTTTCGAGTGACCCGAATAATAGAGGGGGTCCCCATTTTCAGTCACAAACAACATGAGTACGTATCCCTAAGTAACGCATAAATGACTCCAGGAGCAAATAATTTGAGTTTGAAACTTTAAAGCGTATTTAAATTTTGAATATACATTCCATGTATAACCTTGCAATATCGCTCAAGCTATTGACACAAGAAAAACAAACAACGTTTATTCAACGGATAGTTGCAATACATGAGATATATCAGTAACGAAAGTGGCGGAGGGCGGGTTGAAAATAATTGACACTCCATAACCGAAAAATAGGGGGCACCCTCTGAAGAGGCCAAATAAATATCAGTCCCCCTGTTATTAGGGTCACGACAGTAAAAGGGTTTAAGGACTCAGAATTACCGTTGGGGGAGCGCACACTAGAACGGAATGACCAGCTCTGCAAATGAACTTTAACCTACTAAAATCAAAACATGTTTTAATACACAGATAAATTCGTGTATTCAATTATTGTGATTGAGGCATCAGTAAATCATTGATTGTTCAGACTCCTTGTGACCTTCTTTTGAAGCTCTGAAATATATATTATTTACAGCACATGCGATCAACTGAAACTACTAAATGCAAATTATTAAAAGCTAAAGCACTATGTGTACCAGTCTCGCTGTTGTGCATTTCCCCCTACGTGCTTTAGGCTTCAATTTAGGTTTCGAAAGAGGCTTACTTGAAGCAAGCGTCTAAAGCCTAAGCTAATATTTAAGCTTTTACCTAAGCCAAAGCAGAAGCATTGAGCATAAGCCTTAACGTTATACGGGGGGAAGTGTAACGCGAGTCCCAAATTTGGGTTTACTGCTCATTTATTTTTCTATCAGCTTCACAAATGAGTATCATCCATATGCACATCAAATCAAAACTCAACACTTAGCAGAGCGTAGGTGCCGCCCACGGTAGATGTCTTGCGCTCTTTCCGAACTATTTTTAACTATACTTAGTATACTATAATCAATGTTTGAAAAACTACCGTGTCCTGCTTTAGGCAGTTTGTTACGTTTTTTCTAACAACGGTTGAGTTTATGCAACCTTAAGTATAAATTTACATTTGAGTATTTGCTAAGCAATACTTAAACAATTTTTCGTTTCAAAAAGCGGGCTTAAATTAAGTAAATTGTTAAGTCAGCGGAAATTATTGTCCTTATGAACTAAATGTTCTAGCATACTATTCTCGGGCTAATTTAGGTTGTGCGCACAAAATACATACTTGATGCAACGTAAAATTATACATTTCTTCTTGTCGCCCTGGTATAAAAGTAGCAATTTTCTGTTCTTGTCCCAAAGTTAAGTGTTTACTTATTAAGTCGGCGGCTTAAGTAAGTAAACATAAACAAAACTTAAGCAAATTTAAGTCAGGTTGTAGAAACACAGCCAGTTTCTAGTTTCAAGCTAGACATCAAGCCTGGGTTTCTAAAATCCTAGTTAAGTATTTACTTAAGTTATACTTAAATATTTACTCAAGTCGCTGCTTAACTTTTTAAACAAAAACAAATAAATGCCAAATGAGAGCCATGGTTATAATAAGAAAGTAATAGTTCTGTTTTGTGCTCAAGAGGCCTCATGAGTCTTCAATTTCAGTTAGACCAATGTTGGTATGCCTGAACTGTTAATGTGTAATTGTTCGCCTCTATAAATGACAAAATAGTTAAGTAATTACTTAGACGTCCTTCAGTTCTAAGTCGTGCTTAAATAAGGCTTTAGAAACGCAGCCAATGTAAACTTACATTTAGTGTCTTGCTTATAATATTTTCGAAATAGTTTACAGTATTGAACTATGTCTCGATTCAATTTAAGAAACTGACAGTAACTGTTAGCCTGACCGCGGTGAGGCATCGCTAAACTCTCGTCTAAAAACCGGATACAGTGACCACACAAAACACCCCTGATATCTGCGCTCGATTGGCACCAAAATCAGCCCTGGCATTCTGATAAAAAACCACCGGCTGCCTGCAACTGATTATTGAACAAAATGTATTAAAGTACCAAGATTTTTCATTCTGTTGAGAAGCCCAAATGTTAACCGACTCGTTGTATAAATTTGTCTGGCAATGCCAGACGACCTGTTTACTCCTGGCCAAATTTTAGGTTTTGTCCACTGAGTAGGCGTCGGTTTTTAAAATGCACAGACTAAATGAAATAATTCTACTCACCCATTTTGCGCAATTTGTAGTCCAATCATAAAACCACAACATATCGGTTTTGTCTAAACCCGAGTTCGGAGTATCAATACATTGTTTAATGTATAGTTGGTATTCACGCACTGACGTTCTCCTCTAAAAAATAATTGAAAGCATTCGGTAGATTTAAAAAGTTTCAAATTAATATTCCGGCCGAAAATGTACCGTGTTTGAGTAGAGCTATGTGTGAGAGTAGAAAAATAATTAACGGTTCGCAAACTTTGAAGCAAGTGGTACTGTGTCTCATTGCAAAATTATTATTTATAGTCACCCGTTAACGCGCACAGCCGACCATAACTCGGGCTAGAAAAATTCAGTCACATAATTGCAGATGTAAAGCTGTTAGTGAAAATATAAGGAAATTAAATGTAGGGGTGTATAGATGGAACGGGATACAGGTTATGTATTCCCTTCCAAAGGTTATAGAGGTATCAAAAATACTGAACTATAAACAAGGTTTAATGGACAATAAGCTGTATCGTAGAGGTTAAAAATGTTTTTAACCGTTTCGAAATGAAATGCTGGCTACGTCAATGATCAATGGTGTCGTGCTAAAACTGTGATGCATTTGTATACTTGGCTTTTGCAGATCGCCGAAATGATCTATTGTTTCTTCGTATCAACTTCATAACTGTTCGTTTCAGTTTATGCGATGCACTGTTGATATATCGAGAAACTTCTGGCGGATAATGGACGAGTGGCCTATAAATGTCAAGCAAAAAATTCTGAATCGGGCAGGCAACGTGAGATATGATACGAAAAAACTCGCGACCGAAACGAGCGAGAAGGCAAACGCCAGCTTACTCCTGAGCCTTTGTACAAAATATTGATTTTTATTCTTGTTGGGAGCCTAACCAGATGTGAGCCCCTTTTGTGTTCGCCAGTGCATTTCGCCACCTCGAAGCTGTCGGTAAAAATTATACTTTGCTTGAAGTAAGTTCACTTTAATGCTTTGTTCGTTTTATCCCGTGTCCGCAATGTGGAAATTACACAAACCTCAATTTTCCAGTCGAGTTTTGAAAAATGTTTGCAGTTGGAGATTGAATTTAAAATTATTCAATTTGCTCACTTGTATATATTGAGTCATAAAAATAAAGTTCTTAAAAACAAAATGGAGACATTGTGTCAATTATATATTCTTTTCGAGTTGAAATTTCAATTGTATAGTGATGAAATTGAAATTTCAGTTGTATAGCGATGAAATTGAAATTTCAGTTGTATAGCGATGAAATTGAAATTTCAGTTGTATAGCGATGAAATTGAAATTTCAGTTGTATAGCGATGAAATTGAAATTTCAGTTGTATAGCGATGAAATTGAAATTTCAGTTGTATAGCGATGAAATTGGAATTTTAGTTGTATAGCGATGAAATTGGAAAAGTTTAATATTGCACTATTTAACGACATTGTCCCTACTTTCAAAAGATGAGGAAACACTAGTGGACGTTAAGTGTGGACGACCACTAAACCCGAGACTCCGCAGAGATCAAAAGCAACGTTCTGTATTAAGGTTCAGCGCTAACTAAAACTGCGTTCGAATTCTCGCTCGCCCCCAATCGCAAGTTTTCCGCAATTACACGTGTCGCGGTTTCTCTTTTTGAAATGTATGAAGCCGCTACTGCGAGAAAGTTACATAATTAGATAGGTTCTAGTTAAAGTCTTTGACTACTCTAAGTTGGGGCGGTATATGCTCATCTGTGTGTAACCCCTATCACCTGTTAGCAATAGGTCTCCAAAAACTAATTGCGAAAGCCGCGGAACAAAAATTTCACATGGCAGCAGTGTATTAAACTTATATATATTGCAAAAATTTGCTGAATTTTGAAACTCATCCTTCATTTTACTCAAGTCGCTGACTTAAGCAAATATTAACTTTTCGAAAAAAGTAATAGTTCTGTTTTATATTAAGGAAGCACAATGAATCTACAATGTAAACTTAGACCAAAGTTGATATACCTGAGCTATTAACCTTTAATGCATCAAACTTAATCAGCAACTTAAGCATTCACCTACTTAAGTAAGCTTTTAAAAACGACAAAATGGTTGAGTAACTACATAACAGTTAACTTAGGTAGGGTTTCAGAAACCCAGCCAATAACTCTCTAAACTGAAAAGCGAACTTTAACGCTGCACACAGGCGCTATTGCTGCGCCTATTTCTTTACAAACCACCAATGGTGCAGCCGACCGGAAGCAAAGGGCCGTTGAACCAAAGCTTTCGAAAAAATTATCTCGGTAAATAAGCATCAGACAAGATCGTTTTTTTGTATAAACTATAAATCTTATACGTTTGCTGTGGTATTCTCCAAATAAAAATCTCGGCTAAGTCCATGGTGGACCCACTGCAGTCTCAATTTGTCTATCCATCGATCGAACTCACGAATTATTATCCGCAATTTCTGGCAAGGCTTTTTCGAAAAACTTGTCCATGGATTCGACATCGAATATTAAACATGACGTTATTCGAAATTGATGCAACCAAACAAAACAACAATATATTAACGACAAAGTTGTTTGTTGTCGCCAATTAACAATACTCATGGTTTATCTTTTTAATACGTCTAGCATACAGGTACAAGAAAATATGGGTGCTGTCTGTTTGGGGGCACAGCCGACAGACCTGGAAAAACATACGGGTATCGCTGTACAACATCAAAAACCCATCGCAACTAATGTTTCGCGTTGGGAAGTTGGGAATTAAAATATTTAATACAAAATTTACGATAGCTTCTAGTTCGCTTCGCGCGTACTTATACAATACCAAGTCACATTTTCTCAGCCATCCAGCCAGCCAATGGCGTGCCTAGCGCCCGTCATTTCCCCTAACCGAGGAAATCCCTCAACACCGCAGTGGACCTCGGTTTCACAAAATATCAAAACGCAAAATTTTACCAGTAAACCGGCTTTAATTTGTCTTTTAATACTGAAATTAGTTCAGTCTTTCAGCTCACTACCGTCCGGACTACGGGTATCCCCACGGGGGGCATTGGGGGGCGCCCTCCAAACTTGCCTGGTGCTTATAAATTTAACTCCGTGTAAAAGTAAACAATCTTGAGTTGCAATGGGATAAACTAATCAACTAAAATACAGCTGAAACCACTTGAAAATTAAATAATTTTGGGTCTCAAGACAATGCCGTTCGCACCTGTACAGCTATGTGCATCGGGTTAAACATAATGAACAATCTTTGGTTGTCATTTTTTACAGGTGTACGACGTTTAGGTTTGTCTTGAAGTTGATAAGTTGCATTAATGATACACTCCTTCCGTGTTAATTATAGCGGCCGTCAAGCTATGAGAGACAGGGGAAAGGGCATAGAGACTAAAAACCTTAGGTTTAAGCTTAATGCTTTGGCTTACGCTTAGGATTATGCTAAGGCTTCAACTTAGGGTTAGAATATGTGTTAGGCTTAGGCTTCAGTAGTAGCATTTGTAATTAACATGCGCCAGTGATTAAGCGATCCTAGAGCGTTTAACAAATACAAACCTCAGGAAATTATTAAAACTTATTGCTGCGTTTGTTACTCTAGAAACTCCGAAGTTCATGGTGACGGCAACAAATCAGTTATTTAACCATAACTTGTTAGCTAAACGTGTGATTGCGGAAAATTTAACATCATTTGACTCAGCTTGCAAGCTGCGTCGAACGGTATATAATTTGTTAAACTTTTTGACAAAATTTTATTGGGTCCCGTTGGGGACCTTGGGTGTTGAAAATCAAATTTTTTGAAAATTCAAATTTAGGCGGGGAATGATCAACACCAGTCACTAGAAGCTCAAACGTGCAAAAAAATTTCAAAATCAAACCATTTTTGGGCAAACGCGGCCTATGGGGTATAAGGGAAAAGACCCCAACAAAGTACGACCCATACCAGTATCCCATTCAAACTGTTAAACGAAACTGTACTATAACAACGTACTTAACAGATTAACAAAACAGACCGCCTCCGTATAGTCAGATTTCAAATTCTGAGAATTTTATGGTGTTTCGGTATTTGTTATGAAATTGCTCTGAGCAGCAAACTGCCATGTTTTTTGACTATCTTAACCAATTCAAGCCGAGCAGAGACCCTGCCCCCGCCAAACCGGCTTTTCTACTTGCAGCCTAGACCGCCCCTTCCACAAGCTTACCGTCAGTTTCAAAGTATACTTAGCTATACTGAAGTACTAGAAATAGGGCGTAATCGTGTAAACGGATAGTGAAAGTAACGAAAACGGAAACGGATTGTGTTTGTAATGAAGTGTATACATATGGTCTAAAATTTTTCTTAGTTTTTCAAATTTTGGTGCGGAAATTGGCAGAAAAATTTATATATTGGTGGGAAATTTAAATTTTGGCGGAAAATGCAAATTTTGGCGGCAAAAGTTAAATTTTGGCGGAAAAACATAAATTACGGTGCAAAGTTAATTAACATTTTGGCGGGAACTTAAAATTTTGGTGGAAAATTCAAATTTTGGCGGAAAATTTCAAATTCTGGAGGTAAAATCCAAATTTCAGCTAGAAAATTCTAAGTTAAGCGGAAAATTCAAATTTTTTCCGCAAACTCTGATTTTTGCGCTAGAAATAACACACTGCCAAAATACCCTGCCGTTATTCGCTCATGTCATAACAATATCATGCAAAATAATCGCATTCTAACTAATTATGATCCAAATAATTATTTTGTGCAAGACATGGCTGTAATTTTGTTGGTACTTTCCAACAACATGTGCATTTTCTGACAGTGGCGTGCGCAGTGTAACCTGGCCGGTGCCCAAACTGCCAATAATTTTGTCTTACTTAGCCTATTCAAGCTGAGCAGTGACCCCGCCCTCGCCAAACCTGCGTATCTACTTCCAGCATCGCCAGTTCGCCAAGATTACCGTAGTTTCAAAGTATACTTTGCTATGCTGAAGTACTAGGAACAGTGAGTAATCGTGAAAACGGATTGTAAAAATAGCGGAAACTGAAGCGGATTGCGATCGAAATAATGAAACAGTAAACGGATATTAATGTATGAAAGTTTCAAAGGTGATTTATTTTTCTGCCAACAAAATAGGGATTTGCAAAAATTCACCTGGCTTTCTGACATCTTAAAGAACATGAAGCAGATGCATCGAAATTGTTAATACTGGCATGAATTTCGTAATTTTTATTTCGTATCGAAAAATTGAAGGATATTTGTAATTAAAAATTGCGAGAAGTATATGTGATTTATACCTAACTAATTTTGAGCATGAAAATAATAGAATTTTCGAACGCTGATCTGTTGTATGGTGTATGGTGGAATTGCTTACAAGTGAAACGGGTTTAGAGATTATAAACGCCAAATATGCAATTTCCGTTTCTATGTTTTAATCACTATCCGTTTCCGGTATTTTTATTCTTCGTTCACTCAGTGAGAAGCCGACATAGTGTCGAAAAAATGCCATTTTGTTTAATATTGAGTGCTACTTTAATTTCAACTTCGTCTAACTTCGCGTGTGAGCTTTTAAAACAATTGGGCTACTGTTAACTCGGCCCATGTTATGATCAGGGGCGGAACGTTTTTATGTACAATAGAGTAAGCCTAATCTTTAGACTAATTTTTTTGGCTTGGCTTAGGCTTTGGCTTCTGACTATACTTATAATACTGTTCCGCCCCTGTTCTTTACATTAGCCGTTAACTCTCCGTAAACAGGTTCATGTTTAAATTTAGGTTTCGGAAACTTTCCCTAAACCTAAGCCTTTGCCGAAGTCTTTTCCTAAGAATAAGCCGTACCGTAAGCTTCAACCCACAATGAGGAAGGAACTTGTGTAAGAGCCAGCAGGTTTCTTGTTATCATTCAAACTTAACATTTTATTTGTAAATTCACTGAAATATTATATGCTCGGCAAAACCGTTTTTGTTCATTTTGACATGCAGTATTTCCACAAACTATTTTAGTTAGAATGAACGTTTCTACACTAGAACAATGTATACATCATTTTATGTTTTTATTGTTTTTATTATTTAACTTCATACAACTAATAGTCACAACTGAAACATTTTTAAACATGCATAACTCGAGCCAATGCATAGGACAGTGTCGCAACAGTAGTATACGCATATTCCTAAGCCTAAGCCTTCGCCTAAAGCCTAACTAAATAAGTGTAAGAATGAGCTTATGCCTGAGCCAAAGCCTAAGCAATCCCTTGGTTCTGATGTAACCTGGCAGTTATAATAAAAAATACGTAACATTTAAAACTCGTTTGTTCTGCTTTGAAATAGTTTTCGATCGGCTTCTGCGTGCGCTAGAGCATCGCTGTCTTGCTGTGCAAGCAAATAAAGAACGAGTGGTAGTTAATTTACCGGTGAACAGACGCGTGCTGATATTACACGTTCCTTGCAGCAAAGAAATTTCAGCATGTGCTGTTACACACCAAATCGATTGAGTAGAAATCTCAGTTGGGGTTAAAACATTATAGTTTACGGGCGAAAACTTCAACAGATGTGTTTAGGGGAACTTTACTGGATCCTAGTTGGTTACGGACCTTAACCAGCATGATACAACTGTGTAGACTGAAAACTTTACACGTGGTGTGTTAAAATTACTCAACCTATTAACCTGGTGAATATTTATATTTTAATGTTATGTCACATATTTTTGTCTTTTATATTAGCGCAGTAAATCTGTCGTGAGAAAATATAAACGTTCTCAAGCAAACCGTCCAACCGAATAGCAGGAAAATAATTTTACCAATGTCTTGTTTTCCCTCACAAGTTTTTTGAGATTATATGATATATAAGGCCATTACTTTACAACTTTCCCCATAAGAAAATGTTTTGGTGGTAAAATGATACATGCTATTTACACTGCCAATCAAAGTATTGACCAGTGGTACAATTATATTTACAAAATCTTATTGCGTCTTCTGCCAAGCTATCCAGTGCCTTCATATTTCTGAAACATAAAATAACGCGAACTGTCATACAGTTTAGGCGGACCATCATCGGGCGGCTGTAAAAGGCATGAGCATCGGGGTTCACACATTCATGGGCCTTTGAGTACAAAATCTATTTTGAAAATTAAAAATGTTCGCTGTAGAACGCAGGGTATCACTGGACATCCGGGTCGGCTCTGGCTCCGGCAAATAATTGACATCCGGTTCCAGCTCCGGCTAAACATCGGCATGGCTATGGTATTTTAACATGCTGGATATTTCTTAAAAATTTCAAAAAACTGAAACCATCGTTTGTACTTATTCAAACTACCGTGGAACTGACTGTCTTTCTTTTACATATTTTTTCTGTTATACAGGTAATATAAATGTTTGCATGTGTCCATTTTCGTTCACAATCTTTATTGGGTTACAGTAACGGTGGAAACCTTATATATGACCAATGATATCATAAGGGATCAACTGTATTTCAGATGATTCCAATTCGTAACCTAAGGTTAAACTCAGCGTAAAAAATAAATCTAAATCTGGGCCCAAGCCTATGCGAAAATACGTAATAGTCTCAATCATAAGCAGCGATGGGCGGTCTCATTTAAAAACTGAGATCCGAGAACGAGACCTGACTACCGAGACCGGCCACGAAAAGTCTCGGCTTCAGTCAAACTTTTGTGATCACCGAAACAAATTAAAATTTTCAAAATAAATTATTTCTCATGCTTTTTTCGTAGTTTTTTTAATGTTTTTCGAACTTTTGTGTTTTTTCGGAATATGTATTTTAAACTAGAAAAAATTGCTCAGCACTTGAGCAGCATGGAATATGCTTCATATTCCTATTAAAAGGATAGTAACTAGACCAGCACATTCGTTCGATGTAACCTGGAAAAATATTATGAAAAATGGCGTTCTAAACCATGTTGACTATTAATTCTTCTGAAACATATTGCGGAGAGCAAATCTATTTTTATGTTGAGTTTTTGGCAAATTTATTAGGCATTTTAAGAAATTTCTTAGACAATGGCAGGGTTACAGAGACATGGCTGAAGAATAGTGATCTTTGCTTTTGCCAGATTAGTCGATGCTGCCAGAATACGGTGGGAATTCTGAGCCTCTAGTCGTGACTATGCAGTGAAACAAATAACTTGGTAGGGAAATGCGCATTTATAGATTTCTACCTGTAAACTTGTTCGTTTGTCGCTAATGTTAAAAGTCGGCTAAAGTCAAGAGTCGTTTTTAAAGCATCAACTGCGAGTCATTTTGTGGCAACGCCATGTTTAAGAAAGTATCTAACAAAATTGGTCATCAATACTCAAATTCACCTATTATGTCGCCATACAGTGTTCTTATGAAATTCAATTAACTATGTTATTAATAGAGAGCCAAAGGTGAGTTTAGTACCTTCTTGTAGAAAACTTCAATACACATTTTAAGGAAAACATTTTGCTGTCCGCAATATGTTTCAGAAGAATTAATAGTCAACATGATTTTGGACGCCATTTTTTCTTAATATTTTTCCAGGTTACATCGAACGAATGTGCTGGTCTAGTTACTATCCTTTTAATAGGAATATGAAGCATATTCCATGCTGCTCAAGTGCTGAGCAATTTTTTCTAGTTTCAACCGCTTTAGCAAGCTGCTGATTAATCCATTAATCTGAACAATGAAAAATGAGAAGACTGTTTAAACTTAATACGGAGTTTCAATAAATCGTTTGCATGACTGAAACTTTTATCCTGACAACAAGCGCCTAACCAACGTGTTTGTATAAAACCAAGCATTGGGGCGAAACAAACCACGGGGTGACATTGTCCGTTGGGGTGAAACTAAGCATTGGGGTGAAACCAACCGTTGGGGTGAAACCAACCGTTGGGGTGAAACCAACCGTTGGGGTGAAACTAAGCATTGGGATGAAACCAACTGTTGGGGTGAATCCAACCGTTGGGGTGAAACCAACCGTTGGGGTGAAACCAACCGTTGGGGTGAAACCTACTGTTGTGATGAAACCAACCGTTGGGGTAAAATCAACCGTTGGAGTGAAACCATCCGTTGAGGTAAACCAATCGGTGGAGCGAAACCAAGCGTTGGGGTGAAACCAACCGTTGGGGTGAAACCTACCGTTGGGGTGAAACCGACCGTTGGGGTGAAACCGACCGTTGGGGTGAAACCGACTGTTGGAGTGAAACCAACCGTTGGGGTGAAACCGACTGTTGGGGTGAAACCAACCGTTGGGATGAAACCAACCGCAAGCTCTATAAAGTGGTGAAACTTATAACCGTAAAATTACATAGCTAACGGGCAAAAAGTGCTGAACCAAAATGGAAAATTTCGTGCACTTTCTGTAAGGAGTTTTTTGAGCGTAACTAATGAAGGCCACGCTCTTTTGGCAAATCGTTTGGAACAGATATTCCCAACAGACCAGTGTACCAGTGTACAAAATTTAAACGAAATAGGTCTGCTATTACTTGAGTACCAACATGCAAACTAAACTGAAAATATGCACTTGAGAAGCGCGAACCATATATATGAACACTATCGTGTTCATATGATTATTACCTGACCATGAAAAGTCCTAGATTCACAGCTGAATTTTATTTGTCTATCAGGAATAAATTACTTCAACAATACAACCGTACATTTGCCGAATCATCACCTCCTGGTCTTGGTTCTAAGATACCAACACTGAAATCCGGGACCAAAACCTGCCAAATTCCGAGGCTTGAAGAGACCGGGACTCCCATCCATGATCCTAAGGCGTCTCTATTTGATGTACTGAGGAAAAACTGGATACGCTTAAAACTAACATGGTCTAAACAACTTTACAACTTAACGCAACACTATAAAACCCTAGAATTTGTGGAAAAAGGTGGTCGCTGTTAAAGGTGTTAAAATTTCATCGGCGTGAGATGTTAAGCTTTGCTACGTTAAACCATCGAATCACTCAGACCCGTTCTGATATTTCAATACGATCTATTATTAGATTTGAGTTAACTATTTGACTCCGGCTACGGCTCCGGCCGGACATTAGATTATTCGGCTCCTGGTCCGGCATTTTTTGGTATCCGGTTGCACCCTGAAAACTTGACCAAGATCAGTTTATTTAACTGACGTTTGCACGATAGAGACTGGATGTTTCACTTTCTGGATATTAAGTTCTGCTAGAATAGCCAAACTTCAGATCTTTGAGCTTTTCTTTTCCCATCTGTTTACGGCATTTTGCATGCACAACTTCAAATTAAGTATGAGTGCGTTCAAAGGGAAGGTTAAGGGGTATATTTCGTCCCGAAATATCTGGAGAAAATAGATAAAGTAATTTTAGAGTTTAGTATAGTTTGTTATAGGTTCTAGAGGTGAAAAACTTTTGTGGCTATTGAGCTACAAATATACAACCAATGGTACTGTATGCCTGGTAAACATCAAAATAATTCCGCAGTTCAGCTTTGGAAGCATGTTTTGTGTATATCCAAATTGCAGTGCGTCTTGTTAATGTTGCTCATTTCCACCGATTTATGCCCATAATTTTGTGTCAAAAAATATATACCACAAATCACAAAGCACATTAATCTGTCCATTTCTAATGTCTTCAAAATATTTACCATTGTTGCTGTTAAGGACATAACAGTAGCCTACGCTTATCGACAAGCCTAATTTCAAGCCTATAAAACCTCAACGTAAGGATAAGGTCTAAAACCAAGCTTAAACTGAAGAAAAAATAGCCTAAAGCGTAAGCCAACTTCATTACTGTCTTGCCGTGAAACAAAACTCCACTAAAAGTGAAATTGGGCATTTAATCTTCAGTCTGGAAAATTTTGCTCATTCAAAAATGGCGTATCACTTAAAGTTGCAGGAAACTTAATTTTAATTTTTAATTCTACTCACCGCTTTTCCACAAGACGACACCCAGTCTATAATCCAAAATAGCTCTGCTTCTGTTAGCCCCGAACCGGTGGACTCAAGACATCCTTTGACTTGATCTTCGTAACTTTTCACTGACCTTCGACTAAAAATAAGTAATAAGTTTTGACGCATTATACTATCAACAAGCGAAGATCAACCGTGTACTGGGCTCTATTTCTGTTTTTAAAAAAAGCTAATAACGTACGATTTTGAAGATTTCATAGCAACTACGACCGCTTGCATTAATCGAAAACCAACAAAATTGTTCTCTGTTTGAAAAATTGTAAATTATTTCATGAGGTTATATTAATATAATTTTTATTGTTCGCCCTTACTCTGCTCCTGATGCTTTTCGAAATTGCCGATCGTTTTTCTTGACAGTTCTGTTTAACAATCGAATTATCTTTTTTGATGCTCTGGCAATATTTCGTTGCACTTTGGTTGGATAATTTGCTAGTGGGCTGAAAAAATATTCTATAGTACTGTTTGAACCGCAATTTTGCATTTTCACAGTGTTACAAACAGCATAAAAATCCTTTGAGCAGCAGAAAGTTTTCATACTTTCTTTAAAGCATACGGACCCCTTTATGCATATCCAAAAAACTTTTCTAAATTTTGCGAAATTATAAATTGCAAGACATTGAAACAGACCACAAGTTTCAAACAATTTTAGGACGAATGTACGGAATCTTGACCCTCCTAGCAATTTAATAAAAAATTGTTCATTTTATAGATTTCGACGCGCTGAGTTCAACGGCGGCCATTTTTAGCGCTGCAGGATTCCCGGTTCAATAGTTATAACCCTTTTTTAACTTTTCACCTTATAAAACATGTACAAATAGCAATCAAATTTGTAAAAGGAATAAACCTGGTTAAGTTTATATTTTACGAACATTCGGATGACAGATACTTCCTGTTCCAGACTGTACGTTTTTGTACTATAATTTCGCGGGCCATAACTTCTGAACCGTTAGTCATGTAGCCATAAAAATGACACCGTTGAATTCAGCTCGTCGAGATCTATAAGATGGACCACTATCAAAATCCTAGGGCGGTCCAGATTCAGTACCTCCGCCGAATTTTTGTTTGTTACAAGTTAAAGTTGTGTTTAGGTTCATATACGCCCTAATTATCTGAAAACACTGTTAGATACAACTTTATTTAAAATGGCACGCATTATTTTTGTACGAAATAGAAATAACCAGGATATGCAGCTGCAAACCAAATGTCAAAGAATGTTTACTGAAATATTGCTTATAAAATTTTAACAAGCAGCCCCTGCAAAGAGCGTGGGCAAAGTGATGCTATGTAAAGGCACAGAAACTTATCTGGTCAGTTAGAGTTTTCGGCCGCAAATTGATAATTATTTAGCTAAGAAAACGCTTTTATGAACTTCTGATGAACAATTTGCATTGCGAAATGTTTACCACGATCCAGATAAGGTCATGCAAATCACCTAGGACCTGATTGGACTCTCCTCTGATCAATATTTGCTCACTTGGACGCAGAGTTAACATCAGCAAACGCTTGCTGAAAGAACGATGTCAACTGAGCGTCTGTAAATGAAATCAAAACTAACAGACCAGATAACGTGAGCAACACACGCAACATTGTTTTTAATGTTTTTAGACTAAAAAGATGTCTAAAACGAGTCATGAAACATAAACAATTTAGAAGCAGAAAATTGGGTTACAAAGACATGACTCCGCTGTTTTTACACCAGAAAAACGTGGCACTTCAATTACAAGTAATCCAATTTGCAAGTTTAACGTTTTGATGAATTTCCTGCGTTCAGTGGAGTTAATTATCAAACTGCGGTTCAGATCTGAAACTAATCAAACTAAACCAGAGAATATAGTGTATACGTAACCGTAACAGTATTTTGACATCAACTGAAGGCGACACAGAGCCATACTTAAATATTCCTATCAGCAGAGACGTATACAAGGAGAGATCGTGGTTTGTTTTTTCGTTTTTTCTACGGGTCCGTAGCCAGAGAAGAACCACAAGGCTCAGCCCTCCTGAAAACTTTTTGGATTTTGGGCTCCCTAGGAAATTTTTAACCTTGCTTGTATATCATCGAAAACCCTTGTATGCTCCTCCTAAAAACTTAACCCCCTAGCAAGACGAACAGGTTATGGGCCTGTTTCATTCCCGAAATTTCTGGAGAAAGTACAATGGCGTATATTATGAATCACACACACCACTTATTGTGTGTCGTCTAACCGTATGCCTACCATCCACAGCCAAACATTACATTTAATACATTGCAATCATCGGTTACAGCAGATAATATATATTCTGTGGCAAACTGTTTTTGCCTCAAAAAATTAAATTTTTGAAAACTAGATTTCAATTCAAAACTTGTAATAAATAACGCATTGAACTCACCATCGCTTTGATAAAAATTGTAAAAGCTCGATCGGAATAACTTTTTAGAATAGAGGAGTGATATATACGGGTTTGTGACAGTTTAAAAGAGCACAGAAAACGTCCGCCCACGTTTTTTGATTAACGAGTCTCTTCACACACATAAATTACTCGGCCTGAAAGCAGTCAATTTTTTAAAATCACTTTTCAGCCGGTTGCTTATGTCAGAATTTAGACATTAATTAATATCAGTCCATATTGCATTTGTTTGAAATTTTAGTATAGCCATTTAGACCAGAAATGCAAAACATTAACAAGATTTACTAGAACAACGTGCCGGACTTAGCAAAGGTGACGTCGCTAAAATCAACCAAATGTATAATTATGCTCCTTATCCGTCAGGTCTGTTTAATTTCCTTTTAATCGGCTTTCAAATTGAACGATCGGCCGCTAAATCTACTACAGGCAGGATGCAACCGCAATTATAAAATACGGAATTGGAACCGAAAAGTAAATAATACCGGAACCGGAGTCGTAACCGGATAATCAAAATACTTGTTACCGAAAAATTGACTTTTAACGCTATTTTAGAGCTTTTAATGCTGTAAACGCACTAGTTTCAATGAACAAAACCTGTAACAAATGCAGAAGGTGGAAACATAATAAATTATGGAGTATGGCACAAATTGAAAATTTGGGCAATACACGCTTACCTAAACAATTTTTGAAAAATAAGTTAGAATAATATGCCAATTTTTTTAAATATTCGAATGAGAAAAAATTTCAATTCCGAAAATACCCGAAAACTCCGCTGAAAAAATACCGGATTTATTACCGGAACCGAATAGTGAAAAATACCGTATGTCCCTACCAGAACCGGAACTCCGGTTGCACCCTGACTATATGTGTTTGCAAAATAAGGAGACTTGAACATTCCGTGCATACAAGAAATTTGAAATTGTGATATTCGTTGAAGCGAGTTGGTCTGAAAACGATTCTTTATCCGCAATCTATAATTCAAAGAAAATAAGTTGTTAGTACTAAAAGAATTAAAATGCTTCTAAAATGAGTGGTAGTAGAGATGTTGCTGAGACATTATGTCGTAATCGTATAGGTTAAAACAGTAGATTAATATAAATGTGTGAGAATGTAAGAGGTTGCTAATAAGTAAAATGTAAGAGTATAAAACACAATTTGCTGAAAATTTTAATTTTTCTATTCCCGTGTCAAATAGAATAAGTTGTAACTGGTTTTCAGGAAGATTTGTCACGTTGTCGCATAAGGAGCCATATACATTATTTACCGTTAATTAGGTGTGTTTGCGTTGGCGTGTGTGGTGCGATTAAGACATACCATTCAGTTTTTGCAATTTGACTGTGTTTTCTACATGTATATCGTGCCTTTTGATACAGTAATTTAATATTTATCCTTGCTTGCGAACGTTTTTCTAGGGATACCCCTGGATATGTGCACCTGTAACTTTTCAGAACTTTAAAAAGAAAACCCAGATGTGCCAGGTTTAGGCATTGGGGTTGAAAACCAGCCGGAACTTTGCTTTTGGCCCTGGGGCTCGTAAATTTGATTTTACTAAAATACGCATACCTTGGCCTTTGCTAGGCTCCAGCAACAGTGTCTGTGTCCTTCTGAATTCCCGACCGAATATTGTAAACCGAATGGAATATATTTTCTACACTGGGCAGTGTAAAAGGTTGTCGCTAGCTACTGTTTTTCATATCATTTGTCACCATGTGTATTTCTGCTAACGGTTTTGTTTGTGCACATTGATGTTTATATTACCTTATGTGGATAAAAGCCAGTTGCCACTGTGCTCTTTTAGCGTAAATGCTGTTAAGAGAAATTAGGTC
Source organism: Enoplolaimus lenunculus (assembly GCA_030248215.1). Taxonomy (NCBI): domain Eukaryota; kingdom Metazoa; phylum Nematoda; class Enoplea; order Enoplida; family Thoracostomopsidae; genus Enoplolaimus; species Enoplolaimus lenunculus. The sequence goes on along the minus strand of JASANG010003929.1, from coordinate 18,112 downwards.
AACCGGAATTTGCGTAAATACCTTTGATATTATACTTCGAGTGTATGTGAACTTTTCATGTAATGATGGCCATAGGCGTCTTAGCTTGGATGCGTAAATTTTAAATCTTTTTCTGCTGTTTCAAGCTATTTGTGCGGCCGGTACTAGCATAGTACTTGCCGCACTTCTTCCGGTTAGTACTTACTTCGTGAAATATGAGGTCAAATTAGGTGCGGCCGGTACAAGAGAGTACTCGCTGTTCTTTGCAGATCTAGCAAAACAGTATTAATTTCTCTGGTTTAGCATAATAAAATGTTGTGTGTAGTAGACGGGCAGTTTTATACCTAACCGACCGTGTCTTTAAAACATTTTCTCAAATATGTCCCGATTTGTTAACTTTTGTTTTTCTTTGCTGGTTTTTACACTTCAAGCGCTTGATGCCATACAGGACAGGGTTCATTAATTGCTGCAAGCTGGGAGAGAGTCATAATGGGTCAGCCACGTTAAACTGTCTACGCTACTGTAAAAAAATGTCTACCCACTTATTTGCGAGGGCGGTACAAAACAATACTGTTTTTGGAATATTTGTACTTTGCAGAGGGCATACATAGTTAGTCTGTTATTGCGGTAGTCCTTCGGATGGAGTAGGGGCAATGTGGATGCTGTTTGGTCACATTGTCTGACAATAGGAGTTCCTACGCACAAATTCTGTATAATGGACTGCGCGTTTTGAAGTATGTGTATCCAAAGTATCTATAGTCCTAGAAATGGAAGGTGCAGGACCCCATTTTTCTTTTTCACTTTTTAACCAATTCTTTTGTACCTTTCGTGTCCACCGGATGGTAGATGTAATGGCCCGACACGGTGGTCGGAAGTTTTATCCTGGGACAGGAATGCGCTAGGATATGAGTTTCCTCGCCCCAAAATTTGTGGCGGAATAGAGCAACCGTAATGTTCTTCGGTCGTCGCCAAACTGCCCAGACTTGTTAACATTTGAAGTTTGATGGGATAAAGGCATTAATCGAAGACGAGGACACTGTGAGTCTGGAGTGACGTACGTCCTATCCCGGTCATTTGCCGATAAAAGTAACTGAACTGAGTGTGTCTATTTTATCGATCTCAAAAGGTTTGGACTTGCCAATGATAGGTGGCATAGGCTACAACGGGGTACCAACCCATATAGTTTTAATTATTATATCGAATATGGTTCTTGGGTTAGAATAAGTAAAATCAGAAATTAATACTATCTTCCTGACGAATCCGTACTACTGCGAGTAGTCTAGAACATATAAATTAATATTTTGCAGTTTAAAATAGTACTTTAAGTCCAGAACACGGTCGAGTGTGCCCTTTTTAAGAAGGTAAGGTATGACAACTCTTAGAATTAGCCAGCCTTTGAAGCAACCAGGGAAGCCAAAACATTGGGTTTCAAAGAATTCTTTAAAAAATTTTGTAAAAAATTTTTGTTTTGAATTTCTCACATTTTCGACAAAACATACCATTTTTGTTTTAGCACGGTTTGAAAGGTCAAACATTTATAATTTAAACTTTTGAAATAACACATTGTCAAAGTCTTCTAATATTGTATAAGATTTAAGCTAAACTTGATTTGAAAATTCCCTTTTCCGCACATTTGTTTAACATTGACCAAATTTGTAAAAATTTTAAAGGTTGAGCCGCAATGCGGCGTGCTGGATACTTCTGTGAGCTCCGACTTAAGAATTGTTCTGACCGACATCCGAGTTTTATATTTACCTTTACGGTAGCGTAGTAGAATTTTCGATTTTCGGGAACTGATTAAAGGATTACGAAACATGTGCATAGTCCTCACCGTTATCCTTGTCTTAGTTATACCCTGCTGTGGGTTTTGCGGGGTTCACGTTATAACCGGGGCAGCTTGGGACATGTTTTGTCTCTATAAACTCGTTTTGAGACCAAACTGAAGTTTTGTAATAGAGTTAATACAACAGTGTCATACTTTTTAATCGCTCCGCTCATGATATTTCTTTTAGAAAGAGGACGAGTTCGATATGTCCAGTTACTCAGCCTGGAAAAAATTAACAGCAATTGTTTGTATATTGGAAGAGCAATACGCCGTGCTGTAACGAACTTATACCGTTGTCCCAGATCAGATTATCTTTGGTTTCTTGAATAAACGTACTAAGTAACTCGAGCCCGCAGTAACAGGGAATCAGAAGTTGCTCATACCTCCTAAACAGGTTTGATTTTTTCTAGAAAAATTTTAGATGCACTCGTAAGCCCTCAAAACTCCATACATGCCACTCCTGCAATGGTTATGACACCCTCCTCTTACATACCGAGCTGGAGAATCAAGTAAAGCGCATCTTTAACTAAAGATGAAAAAGTTATACTTGATAACCTAAAGGGTGGACTCAACTTGATGTAGGAATGACCCTGGGTCCGTGCACCAAGGCTCAAGAGTGATACTTTTGGATGTTGCGTCTCGCAGGTATAACTTTCGGTGATTCCGTAATCGAAATCTGGAGGACACAGACAAAAGCGCAAGCACCTAACACGGCTGAAATTTATTAGAATACAGGACGTATATTAGCAGCGTAAAGTTTGTGCTGCACAGTACAACTGCTCACTGCGTTATAAAGAGGTCATGCAATTGCATTTTGCGGAAAAAGTTGAGATATCTGGGACGGTGGTGTTGAAAATCTTTTCTCGAAAGGCCTCTAGAACAATATTTTAAATTATATTTTGGTTTATGCAAAAAAGATATTATTCAATCAATGGATAAGAAAATTGTAAGCGTGTGAGATTTGGTGGGTTTTAACCCAATTGCATTCAGATCCTCGCTAAATAATGCACGCGCTCGCCAATTGTCACTGGTAGTTAAAATATTAAATCCCACTACCTCTAGAGAGGCGCCAAATAATTTTTGCAGGAGCATGCAATTGATGTCATCGCCTTCGGCGGGATATAGTTTTAAGAGGGTAAATGATTTCTGGGTCGGCTCAACCCCCCCTCTACGCCTCCCCTTTTATGGCGACCGGCCAAATTAGCGGTGTAGCCCGTCTTGTGCAATTTATTGATACAAACCTATAGGTTCATTATTGTTAGATTCCGGTAATTTCACCATCGTTGGTAAATTTGTTTTGTCCTCTACTAATCGAAAGGCAGATCGTTTTTGTGGACCTTTGTGGAGTAAAGCTTCCGTTTTAGATTACTTCTTTTGTTTAGGCTAAGTATTACGCTCAAGTATTACGCTCTGGTGTTAAAGTCCAGGGTCACTAAGGGACCGATTAGTAGCTTAAAAACTTAAGCGTGGTGTTGAAATTACACAGAAAATTGGGCCTGTTTGCGTACAAATTTGTTAGGCGTTTGGAACCGGTTGTTCAAGTTGTACTGAAATACTTTGCTTTTTGGTTTCATAGAACCCCATTCTCGAGTTTAATTTCATTACGCTGTATACAGTGCTGCGTTGCATCCACTTAGAGAGCTTATGCAGGGAATTCTATGTTTTGTCTGCCGAAAACTTGCAAGATATTATTGAAATATTTGTGTGACTCCAAGATACTTTTTCATCTGACAATTGTTAAATGCAGGTGCGATTATCAATTGGGAGAAAGGGTACTTTTAAAATATATATGCAAAAGTAGAAATTTTATGTATCAAGCTGAATTAACTAGTGTGACAATTAGTTTTTTTGCTTTTCATGCAATCTATAAAAATTTTAGGGTACTGCGTTAGACGAAAAATATACGCGGACGGGACCCCTTTTTGGAGAGAGATTCTGGAATGTTATGCTTTGGAACTTTGGGCACGTACCGCGGTAGCTGTAGCTGTGTAGCGTGGATGGCAGAAAAATTGATTTAGCAGTTATAAATAGTTTGAACGTGAAATGTCAGACATATTGTATTGCACAAGCTAATAGTGGCCTCGAAAATATCAACTTGTTTTGTTCCGTGAAATGTGAATTTGAGATGTAATAATTACCGGGCAGTCAGCGTGAGTGCTTATTTTGTAAGTAATGTACACTGCTCTAGGTATGCGCCGATTATTTGTTCCAGGCCATGGTTATTTCAGAATTAAAAACATTGAATCTCGATTATATTTTTGAAATGTCGATCTAAAAATACTCCGAGTTGAAATTTTACCGCATTGAAACTATGCAAATCTCGGATTTTGACTTTTCGCGAAAAGGTTAATTATGGGGTATAAAACGCGATTCTTGCAAATTATAGGGTAGTCATTGTTGGTTGTCGCAGATTGTAAAGTGACTCTTAGCGCAAGTGTTGGTGAATTGGCTCTAGTTTTTTTGGTTTTTTTTTAAATTTGCGTTTCTGTGTGTTATATCCCGGACGGGACGCTGCCCCTACTGTTAATAATAATAATAATAATCGTCTTTACAAGTTTCTAAAGTTTTGTTTCCTGGCAATTAAAGGTGCTTGTTTTAAAAGATGTGATTTTTGGTTAACTAATAAACGGAGAAAACGGCTAGTCGTGTAGCATTGTAACACAATGTCAAAATATGTCCCACCATTTTAATACCTAGCTAATTTCCGAACACTCTCTAACAATAGTGTCCAAAATTTTAACTAGCTATACAAATGACCTATAAAATAAAATGACCGGGAAAGCTGAAATTTTGGCGGAAAGATTTAAATTTGGGCATGCAATTCAAACTTTGGCGGCGAATTCAAAATTTGGTGGGAAATTCTAATTTTGGCGTGAAATTCATATTTTGGCGCGCAATTGAAATTTTGGCGAGAAAACTTAAATTTTGGCGGGAAATTCAAATTTTGGCCGAAAAATTTAAATCTGGGCACGCAATTCAAATTTTGACGGTAAATTCGAATTTTGACGGGAAATTCGAATTTTGGCGTGAAATTCAAATTTCGTCGGGAGCACTGAATTGGTTTGGGGGATGACATATTAACATTTCTAAAAATACAAAAGGGCCCAAAACGAAAGACAGAAATAGGGGAATTTACAAGATGTGCGCACCTTGAGTTTGAACGATAACGAAAATTCCTATCCTAAACGGACTTGATTTGAATCTTCATGTCCGTAGGCAGCATCAACAAGAACAAAACCTCGACAAGCACCAGAAGGCAACATTTCTGACGCACAAAAAACTTAAAAACAACAAACGAAAAGGGAAAAACAACAATCTTAGATGTTCGCTGCATCAATTTATTTAGGAACTCCAGAGAATTATAAGCGTATTCCACAATGAGATGAATATCGTCCGTTTATGAAATGAAATTCGTGCATATTATGCGTTTTATTTCTAACCGCATTTCGCCCGAAATCATAAGCTTAACGCCTAAATAACTAAATATGAAACGTCCGCCTCCCTAAGTTTTACTTTTGCCACGGCATCATTACGTTCCGCTTATCACAATTACGGCTTTTGCCAAACCCGGAACAGCTGCCTAGCGGCCTAGCTCAGGCTTCGTCGGTCAAAAGATTGAACTACCGGATTCAGCCACAAAGGTGCCTGGGGTGAGACCGTAATAGTTCCTAGCGCGTATGAGGATCCCTCGGCTTGCTATTTCGTTATGGACGTTGTACTTCCACTCTTGGACTTAGTTTTTGTGAAAAATGATCAGACCTGAATGAAGATAACTATAAGTCAGAAAGTTATGGGACGCCGCCTACCCTCGGCAACTTTCTGCTTATGCGAGATAAATTAGATCGAACACGGCGAATCCTGCTAAGCCCGTGACTGGGGTAGGTCTACCAGGTGGTCACGACATATAGAGAGTTACGAGGATCCGACAAATACGCAACACCCCTCAACTCAACGTTTGCCAAGCCACACATGGACCTGGGAACTAGCAACTTCGCTCAGCCCCATAACAAGTAACTTAAGTCGGGAATCCCAGTTAAACGTCCTAAGCCTAAGCGTCCCGACAAGTTACTAATTCCCGAAATCACACACCCAGCTTGACAGCGTTGCTCCGCGAAACGCTGCATCGGACCTGACTAGAATAATTCTTATCGCCTGCATAGGCGACGCCGAAATATATGCATAGCGAAACTGTGCGAGCAGGATGCCAATCTGCGAGCACTTGTGGGATAAAACTGCGAAATTAAAATTAGCTGCTCAGAATCTACAAATCTCCTTATATCCTGAATCGCGCACCAGATTACGATAAAACTTTAAACCCTGAATCCGATTCCATACGCGTAATACACAATTTAGGTCGGCTAATGAATTCACTCCGCGGTATTAGGTTAAAACGTATGTGTACTAACTCAAGACTCACTCCGTTCAATACTGACACGCACGAAATCTGCGGGTCCAGGTAAAACTGCTTAGTGATTCGCAAACCTGCAGGTGACTAGAAACCCTCAGATGGGAGAGATACGAAAAATGCGGGTCGACCCATGGGAAGCTTACGCGTAGTAGACTAAGATGCTCAGACCCAAAACAAGAAAGCGAGAGCTTAGGCCTAAGACAGAGAGCAAGATGATGCGCATCGAATTGAAAGAAATGAGACGAAAAATACTTAAGGTGCGAAAGCGTCGCAGGGTAAACTAAGCTGAGTCCCCACCATGCGGGTGGATCACCTAGGCCTATGCGGGGTAAAAACAATAAACAGTAACACCTGAGTATAGCAGCTCACTATACTCTCCAAAATTTATTAGTACAAAAACAAATACTTAACTCACAAAAATTAATTATAACTAACAGATCCCATATACCTGTAACCATAATCCTAAGATTTACCTGATCCTCCGCTAGGTTTTTAGCTTGCAATGCATCCAGTTCTGATTGAATGTCCGGCGTCGGCTGACCAACGGTCCACCGATAGCCGGAGGTTGACGGCTTAAACACCTCAGCTTGAGGGTTTAGCGGGGATGACGGTTTTGAGGTATCCGAGTCCATAATTTACTTTAGTTAAACTAATTGACACTTATTTTATTTGGCTAACGACAGCACTGAAACTTATGCGAGTAATAGTTAGACCAAGCTTTAACCTGCAAGAGTGCTAGCTTTTCCAAGGCGCACACTAACTTATACAACGCCAAGATGTAACTCCAGGTTAGAATAAAATGCAATCTTACCACAATTTCTGGTATTTCATGCGACGGGCACGGAAGTGGCCGAGCATGCGGATTGTCCCGAGTCACGCCCTGCCAGAAAGAAGACTCAGCCGCTGTCCAATTGCACCAGTCGAGGCCCGTAGTCCATGACCAACCTACCCGAAGCTGCGGGAGGTGTGCTTGCTTAAATCTATATGCCATGTAAATTTCCCAAAATTACAAAGTGTGAATCTCGCTACAATCCTACTGATTTTCGCAAGTACAAAACAAAAGCCGAGAAAACACGAAAAAGCAACCAACTGTTCGAAAAACTTACAACCATAATAATCAGTCTCAGCGGCTGAGATCAGAAAAGACAAGAAAAATCTTTTCGCCGGCTATTTTGCATAACCGGTTATTATATCTCTACCCAGCCTACCAAACTACAAAAACAAAACAACGATTCCAGTTTCAGAAGATTTTAAATATAACACGTATTACGAATACCGATATATTCCAAACACGCAGACTAAGCCAAAAACATGTAACCTTATTTAGTAGCTAGCTATAAATTCGAAAAATAACAAAATATCTCAAATCGTGATACACATTTTCCAAGACCCAGAATACGTCAATTCGGATAGAATTTAAGGGTTTTAGACCCCTTTTATAAAATTCAGCAGGTTTCGAACCCTATTACTAAGTTTTACAATGATTGAAACTGAATTAAGCCAAATTCAGATACTTATTGAATTTCACAAAATTCGAGCATTTTGTAAGTTAGATTTCTGACCCGAAAACAGTTGTACTAGACTTGAAATGAGACAATACCAACTATTCGCGATTGTTTTTAACCTTTTTTTAGCTATGGGAGCACCCACAGCTCACCCGGAACGGATTTACGAAGTCTGTGCATTTCTACGAGTTATATCGATTTCCAGACCTGTGCACATGAGCATAAAGCAACCCTCCAGAGCTCCGAAACTTCAAGGGCTGCTCACTACGGCTCAGAATCTTCCGAATCAAAGCTCCGCTAGCTGGCGTGAGCTTGCACGGGATCCTCTCGCTCCAGATATTATCATTACAATCTCCGTGCAGCCCGAAAGCTCACACATTCCCTCAAAAATGTGATCCCAGCTATTATCCGCCTAAATTCTGCTAGAATTTAGAGGCGCTGGGTGCAATGACATCTGTACATCCCCCTTTCTTTAGGCCCGATGTCCCCATCGGGAGTTGCGGGAAGCAACTACAAACAAGTCAAAAGATCGAGGGAATCCACAGATGTAACGGCACACAGCGACTCACTGGAGAGCGCCACACACCCATGTTAGCGACGGACACAAGCCAGTGCCCGTCTACACAGATCTATATAGACATACAAAAATTCATGCAGAATTGACTATCGGCCGTTCACGAGCTGTAACCACTCCCAGTGTTAAAAGTAAAATTACCAGTCAAATTCCGAGTTGCTTTTTGAATTTGAAAAGATTTATCACCAAAATTTAAACCTATGTAAAATTCCAATTATTACAAGGTGAATTACCGTTGCTACAGAATTCGAACATATAATACACTACAGTGCACATAATACACCAAAATAACCAGTCAATTATTTTACCAGTAACATTATACAAGTAAAATTACATAAATAATTCGCAATCGTATACTAGTACTTGAAAAATTCCCCCTAAATAGATACACTAGTCACTACTGGAAGACTCTTTCACACCATAACGTTCTAGCCGTAATATAAAAAGTCATCTCATAGCTTATTAAATTCCACCGTCATCATATACCTTGTAATCACCTTACACTACTCCATCACGCTTTATTGTTCATTTTCATTCAGTTCACAACCGATATTCACAGATTAATAGTCATGAGCCGTTGTATCTGCCGTTGTCATACCATCCAGCTGGATTATGAACACACCGTTGCCATTACTCCATATTACACGTTACCAACAATTTTTGAGCCAATCACTATGATAAATTACTGACGAATAATACTGCATTTGATATTGTTTTAGCAAAATATTATGCAATGTCTGATAGTACCATTGGATTAATTATTCGGAATGTCAATATACTAAATTATTATCAAATAAAGCTCTATTCGATACCATAGTAGAGCGTTCCTTATAATTGGACTGCCACTATTACAAGTCTTATTTGGATGACTCAAATATGACATGCTGATTTACAAATTATTGTATAAGTCATTATAATAAAAATAGAAAAGTCACTGTTGATAAGGGCACCAATTTGAGCAGTTATAATCAAGTAATGCTAGTAGCTACTAGTATTATGGCGAGTGCATATGATAGACTAGTTAGAATTGACCAGTTACATTATTAAAACCATACAAGAATGGCCATATATAAAAACATTGTCATGAATTATAATTATTATTATCACTATTATTGCATGAGACTGTCACGGTTAATGAAAATCGTCACTATTGATAAATTTATCTCGAATTAAAATTGTTCGCAATTGCTATTGCCGGAACGGATCATCAACACCGATGTCTGCCGGTGGATATCGTATTCGCATGTCCGGCGTCCACTGCTGCTCCGCCTCCCAATTGAGTCCCTCCGTATACGGATGCGCTTGCGAAAAGATATGCCGTATCGTTCGTGGCCATAACTCGCCATTATCGCCGGCGTACAGATGCCACAGGATCGCCTCCGGAGGTTGAATTGCGTCGTTCGGCGAAACCACGTCGATATCGTCGTGCACCTCATCACGTAGAATTGATGTTATCTGGTGGCACATCGTTTGGTACATACGCATGAAATGTCTATTCATTGCCACCATGTTCGCTGTGGAAGCTACCACCTGCTGGTCCAGCTGCACCAATAATCGTTTCGCCATTCTTACGTGTTGGTTAGCTTCCAACGCACGTCGACAGGCTTCCATCACCACTGCCACTCGCTTGTACTTCTCCCTTATTCGTTCGTACTCGTGCGTTCCTATCTCTCGATCCAAATATTCCAACATCCGCTGCAGTTCCGCAATTCGAGTCCTCCCTGTGAATGATGGCTTCTTTCGCTGACCGTCCTTATAAAACTGACAATCGTCCAACACCTGCTCCGTTTTCTTCCGTATTCTATCCGGTCCAGTCAGAAACACGAGCTCCGGTTCTGCCCTGCGTAATACTAAACTACTTGTCGCCAAGTCCTTCCCCAATGTCAATCTCAATACGTGCGACAGCCGTCGTAGCATAATCATGTATTGCGTTTGCGCCCCTTCGAATTGAAAGTCCTCGCGGCAACGTTCAAACAAGTCCAACGCAATATATTCTGCCTCGCGAATTACCGATACCAGCGTAATTTCACCACCTTCCGCCTGCTGTCGGAGAAATTGCGACATTCGTTTCTCCATCATGTTAATATACCGTTTGAATGCTATCGCAACCGGTTCTTCATGGAGTTGCTGATCTTGCATACGCGTGAAAAAGCGGCACAAAGCCATGTGCCGTATCGGTTGCTGGTGCGGACGCATTGGCGGTTGCATACGTTTGAAAGTGTCCATCTTGTCGCGCGCGACTGCCTCAGCTCGCTGTTGAATGTCCTGCAAACGTCGTTGCGCCCAGTAACGTCGTTCGGCATCGTTAATCTCGCCCGCATTTCTTCCCATACGGCCCCAATGATCGTACATTCGTTCATGTGCTGGTTCCACTCGCACAGCTGGCGATGGTAAACGTGGCTCCTCTGGTGGTTGAGGACGCTGCCGCTCATCAACGAGTCGATCCGCTTGTTGTTGCACAGCAGCTAGCTGGGGCAACTGTTCTTCTACGACGTGCGGTGGCGACGGCGATGGCATAGGCGTCGTACCCTGTCTCGATCGACCGTGCCGTGGATCTTGTCTTTGCGGCAACGGCTCGGCTGCTAACGGAACCGGTTTGATCATCGGTGCCTGATGAATATGCATTTGCGATGGTGAACGCGGGTCACCAGGTTGCAGCGGTTCTGGAGTTGCCGATCGCCCACGTCCTCTGCCTGCTGAACGGCCTCTGGATTGTACTTCCGGTCGCTTTGGTGGAGCGTAGTGCGGTTCCTGCTGCAATCGCGGCACACGATCCAGTGGACTTTCAGCTTGCGCTCTGCTTCGTCGTTCATCACTTTCTCGTTGCACCCGTTCTTCGTGTCGCTCCAATCGCCATGCTTTTTCGCGCTCCCGTTCCTCGCGATATCTCGATTGCGTCGTAGTTGCCTCTGCTGAGGTCGCTCGCGTATCGTCACGTTGCTGTGTCGGCGGTTTCGGTGTTGTTGATGGAATCTCTTCCGACACTGCTGATGTTGGAGCTTCTGCTGAAGTCGCCGCTGTTGCCACTGTTTTCACCACTGGTGCTTGCCACGCTACTCGCAACACCGGGGTATCGACTTGCTCGCCCTCCTCAATGACGATTTGTGTCTTTTGTTGTTCTGGCTCTTGTTCTCTCATTTCCGTGACCATAGTTCGTAAAGCAGATGTAGCCACAGCTGCTTGCACCGACGTTGTCTCGCTTGATGTTGACGACGGTTCTTCACTGGTGGATGGTGTCTTTTCCGCCAGATACGTCGTTTTCGCTATCATCCACTGCTCCCATATCGCATTTGCAAACGGCTTTTGTTCCTGCATCGCCAGCTTGACTCCGACTTCTAGGAGGCCAGCATCCACGCGTGATCGTAAGTGGCGCAAATATTCTTCCACCGTCGGCACACCTGGTATCGCGAACCGTTCCAATTCCACTACTGGTCGTTTCGTTTCCATGTCTCTACGCAATCGCTTCTCCACTGCTGTGAGAGCTTCTTCTCGATCCATCGCCGATGCCGATGTTACTGACTCGATTGCCATTTGCGCCGTTTCCGATTGCGTGTCCACAACTGCTGGTGTTACTGGCTCGGTTACCGTTTGCGCCGCTTCCGGTTGCGTCTCCTCGACTGTGGATGTTGCTTGCTCCTGTCCCGCTGGACTCTCTTCCCTTGCTGACGGTGCAGCTACTGCTTCTTGTTCGACTGCTGCCTTTACTTGCGATCTAGTTCGTCGTTGCTCACGCTGCTGCGACTGCACTGGCGTCTTCCGTCGTGGTGGTGTTTTCTTCATCACACGACGAGCTCGTGGTTGCGACTTCGATCGCTGCTGCAGTTGTGGCTGCTGCCTTTGAATTTCGTCGCTCGCTTCCATTTCCGAAGTTGGTGGTATCAATTTTGATCGTGTTGGCACCTCCGGGTGCGTACGCCGTGGTGGTGACCGTGGTACCACTTGTCTTTCCCTTTCTTCGCGTGCCAACTGCTGTTGCCGCTCTTCCTTCTCTTGTCGTTCTGCCAGCTCTCTTGCTGTCAATAGCATGAAACGTGTGCAACCTGCGAATGGTGGTGATAAATTAGGTTCGCGCACCGCATGCATGATCGCCGGGTATCCTTGATACGGCCAAGTAACGCGTAAATCGGGTAACCACTCGATATAGTCTGTAAATTGCCGTATTGTTTGCCGGAAATGCGTTGTTGTACTCACATTATACCATACCCGGACTCCAGGAAGCATCACATCGACTGTTTCACGCATTGATCTATCGTCCTCCTTTTCATAATCAATCGTACTTAATTGTCTAAAGCCAGTTCGAACCGGACCTGTTGGCAACTGCAAAGGTCTATTATGAAGATCGTGCGCATCCTCCATTTTCAAGTTTGGTGGAATTGGAGGTACTTCATTAATAGGTTCGTATAGTTGAAAACCATAAACTCGATAGTAAATGTTTTGATTTTGCTCCGAACGATGTGGTGATACCCATTCGAATTGTCCTTGTTCTCGAACATTTGCTACTTTAGGCGCCAAAGTATCAGAGAAGTTGTAATATAAAGGCATTGGCGCCGTTGGATCTGTAACTGCTAGCGTATCACCGGTATGGAAGTCACCATGACATGGATATGCTGCGTGAAAAGCACATAATGGCGCCCCGCAAATGACGCACGCTGTGCATCTAGCTCGATCGCAGACATATCGTAGCACCGATTGCAATGGCGTTTGCACCCAGTGTCCAACGTTACAAGGTCCCACCGCTGTGCACCGATGATCTGGTGTTTGCCACCGTTGTACATGCGTAAAACGGTACGGACGTCCGCATCCATTTGAACATAATAAATGTGCCATGGATGCACACGAAGCTACGTGGCATTTTTCGTTGCGTGCCGGTGGCATCAAATGCGTCCTATCCATATATCGCATTGGACGTGTGAACACCGTCTCGTCATAAGTCAATGGATCCAGAATACGTAACGTATTCAATGCACGCTGCGTCGCTAAATCCGGTGCTCGTACTTGATCGTGAATCACTTGCAACGATGGTTGAACTGGGACCTGACATGGTTCACGTGCGACCCGCCAGATGTTAGGGTCAGGTTTCCGATGGACGTGTTCGATAAATCGACTACGACCGCGCACATTCCATAATGCTACTTGTGCGCTCGTTACGCCCATTTCCGCTGATACGTCCGATTCTGCTGCAAACGGTGACGTCTCGAATTTGCCCGTCATCTGATCTGCTAGCATTCGCGTCAATTTGCATTCTTCCGCTCGCGCAGCTGCTCGAGTGACTGTTCGTGTAACATTTGCCGCCGCCAAATGTACTTCTCGGTTGTTTTGCAACGTTTCATAGACATGAACCGTTTCGTCACCCACACGTAATGTTGGTCGCAACGGTGCCACATCATAAAACGTCAACGGTTGTTTTGTTACTGTTATTGCTTCTCTGACCTGTGGCTGTTCTTCCTCAGGTTCCCGCTTCAACACTTGCGGCGATTGCGGCTGCTCCCGCTGTAACTCTGCCTGACGTTGTTGTTGGGCTTCTTGTTGTTGACGCATCTGCTGCTGCTGCACCTGATGTTGAACGACCAAATGTTGTTGTTGCATCTGTTGATTCTGATATTCGTGTAGTTGACGAAATTGTTGCTGCTGCAATTGATGTAGTTGTTGTTGTAATTCGTGAATTTGTTGATCGTCCGCTGGCGTCGTTTCCAGTTGTAATCTTGCCAATAACTGCGATTGTCTGCCAATAGAGTCCTCTACGTTGACTGCTGGTTGATCAATGCCTGGCGGTTTCGCCAACAGCTGCTGCTGTATTGCCGGTGCCTGGTATTCCGACGCTGTACTCGCTGGACGCGTCCCCCTCAACACCATCTCTGCCACCTGTTCGACAATTTGATCGATATGCGAACGACCTGATTCTTCCTCCGGTAACATCTCCGAATAGCCTGCTGTTGTTAATTGATCTTGCTGGATTTGTTTTGCTGCTGCATACGCAGGTATCGGCTCGACACCAGGTCTTCCTCGGCCTACGCCCACAATTCTTGGGACAGATGGTGTTGGTGAGGACGACTCAACCGCTGGTGGTCGTGCAATTGCTTCGATTTGCGACGCTGTCGGGCCAAGTGTCAGCGAACTTTGTGCTGCTTCTTCGACATCGTACATAGTCGTGCCGTGACGTCGCCATCCTTTCGATGCCATGATGTATATAGCATCGGCTTCCGCAAATGCTAGTAACCAGCGTTCTGCCACTGTGAGGTAATCGGCACCTGCGTGATCAACAGCTGTTGCCCGCATATACTCCTTGTCTGTTGGTGTCAACGTTGCTGGCCAGACAAAAATTCTCGGAAAATCATCATTAATACCAATGTTCATTGCTTTTGCTTCTTTGCTTAGGTCGTAAAATTCATGTAGAAATTTTTCTTCTCGGAGCCATTTATCATACAAGTATACCACCTCTAGCATTGTCTTTGCATGATATTTACGTAACTTTGTTTGGACCAGTTGCAATAAATGTTGCTCCGTTACAACTACCATATTCGTTGCTTGTTGTAGTACGAGTAAAATAATAATGTCAATCAAGTTCACATCGAGTGTCATATATTCCACGAGTTGGACTGCCGTTATTGTTGTGAATGATTGTTCTTTTCGGGGGCCCTCCATTACCATAACCTCGTCACCGTATAGTTGCAATAATGTTGATCCCGTTGGTCGGATATTAGGTCGCGGCCATCCGAAAACGCACTTGTGAGCTTCCTTCAAGCCCAACGGGATTTGCGCCCAAGACAGAGCTGCTGCAATGTCTCTGCCTTCCAGCCAGTCTGATGGTGGTGACGCCAGTTTAAAATCTTTGCCCCTAATTGCCTGATGTTGAATTATGGCACTTATATCATCATTTTTCGACCAGCACAATTTGTAGATGTTGTGATCTTCTAAAAATTCCACCACAGCTGTGGGGATTTCGCCTTGCGTTGCGACCAAATCGATGATGACACACAATTTTTCCCATGATTGAATCTGGATGTATCGAAGCTCTCGATCACATGCGCCGTCTTTTGTGCACCATTGCTGCTTCGTATACGGTGGTCGCTGCATATAGCCCGCTATGAATGGATGCAGCTTGAGTCGATCGGTACTTGCTAGTACGTAGCCCACTGTCAGTTCTTTGTTGCCCGTAAACAACGCGTCTCGCTGAGCCGTTGACATATTCCACCATTCGGTGTCGACGGCGAAGATATTGGTTTGTGAGCCCGTACGCAGATGATCCATTGCTAACTTCGCCTCTTCTGCTGTTCGAGTGACCACCGTGAGTCGCGGCCTGCCTGGTTGCATGTCCAGGATTTTTGTGTACAGGTTTGACGTACGCTGCGGCGTGTCATCCTCCGATTCGACATCCATTACGCGATCGCGTTTACGTTGTGCTGGTGGTCTGAAGTAATTCGAATGATATGTTAATTATCATAACAATAACAAAAAGGAAAATAACCTTTTAGGGGTGATAGCCTTCATCCCTACATTGCGGACAATACCACTTTTTGTCTTCTGGATAATCGTTAGTAAAATTAACGCATTCGAAATGAAACCACCTTACCGGATAGTGGTCCTTATTATGACATGCTAACCAATTTTGAATTTTACACAAGTAGCAAATAGATTCGGTTGATTCTATTTCATAACGTTGTCTAAGTAGTTTCAAATAATACAAAAATTCTTTTTCGGTTCCTAAATATTTCTTACAATAATTTCGATGTCTTATTTTTCGGTTTCTTCCTGGCTTATCCAATAAGGACAATGTTAGATTATCGCAATCTATTGCTACTACTCGATACAATCCGTGAAATTTTGGTGCTAGACGTGCTACGTATGTTTTTGATGCCAATGCTGTTTCTGTGCGGCACCAAACCAGATCATGTAGATTTATAACATCCTGGTGAGATTTAGACACCTTCTTATCATAGTTTTGTTTTTGAATTTGCCTATTTCTATTCATAGTTTCAGACACCTTTACCCAAATTTCAGCTAACACTTCCGGTATCCGCACAACATGTTGCTGTAATGTTTGCGTTTCAAATTGCGGATTAAATTTCGTCTCAATTGGTAACAGTAAATCTCTACCGAGATTTACAAACGCTGGCGTTTGGCCCGTAGTATCATGTGGAATACTACGATAATAATGCAGCACAGCGGGAAGCAGGCGATCCCAGTCCCCAGAATCCTCATCACTCAGAATGTTAAGATGTTCTTTTAATACTCTCTGGAATCTTTCCACTTGACCATTTGCTTGGTGATGATAGGGGCTGCAAGCCTGCACCTCTATTCCTAGTTTGTAAAGTGTGGATAAAAAGGTTGTAGACTTAAAACAAGGGCCCTGATCCGTAACAAGTTTCTGTACTTGGCCACCCCATCGGTAGATTACATTTTCTAGGAAAGCTTCTAAAACAGAGGCAGCTCTCGCGTCTGGAAGTGGCACCGCCTCGGGCCATTTACTAAAATAGTCAATAAAACATGCGATATAAAGGTTTCCCTTATGAGATGGTACCGAAAATGGACCAATAAGGTCCGCACCAACAAGGCGCCATGGGCCAAGCGGGATTTGAATTGTTTTCATAGGGATTCGATTATTCGGACCTTCCCGAAATTTTGCACACGGGATACATTTATTACAGAATTGTTTGATGTCGGTCAGCATATTTGGCCAGAAAAACCGCCTTCTAGCTAGAATGGCTGTACGGAGAAAACTTGGATGCGATCCCTCTATGTCATGTATGGATGTTAAAATTTCATCACGCATCGTCTTTGGTACCACTAATTGTACTGCTGAAGTTTCTATGTTATTTTTAGCCTTAATATCTACAAAATGATATAGTATTCCATCGTGTACAAAATAATCTTCATGATGTTTGATTATCCATCGTGCATGTGCCGGGGGAATCTCCAACTGAACCGTGTATATACTCTTGTAAGCAATCATCGCGGCTATGACCTCGTCCGCCTGCTGCTCCTCCCTTATGCGATTTATTTCTACCGGGGTAGAATAGTCTCGCGTCATAGGAGGGCGCGGTCGAGTGTTGCTCCGCTGGTCCGTCGAGGACTGCCTAACAATATGGAGTATTGTCCAACGGCTCAGTTGGATCTAGTTGTGGTTTAGAGCCTGAATATCGCCCTTCAGCTGAAGGACGATCGCGATTTTTGTCATTATTCTGTGGTTCTTGTACATTACTTTGGCTATTGCGTGCATCTGGTTCCCCAGTTACTGAAGTTACGTTTGGTTGAGATCTTTGTTGTTCTCTTCGTGTATGAGATCTAGTTATTACATTAATCCAATTTTCACATGCTGCAAGATCCTTAGTCGGATACAGATTCCTATCCGGTACGTCTTCCGATGGTTTAAATGCAGCCGGTGAATGCGCAGCCTGTTCATCCTCAGGCGTGACATCTAAGAAAGGGGGTCTACTTAAGGCATCTACGTGCTCCATTTTTGATCCTGGTTTATATGCTACTTTTATGTTATAATCCTGCATTGCCATTGCCATTCTAAAGAGCCGTTTTGGAAGTTTTGCCAAATCACTTTTTCCACTTAATATATACGATAATGCCTCATGGTCCGCATATATTTGTACAAAATTACCAACCAAATATTGCCTATACTGATGCAATGCTATTGTTATGGCCAAGCACTCTTTTTCAGTTATAGAATAATTAGCTTGTGCCGGCGTAAATTTCTTACCACCATAAGATATTACATGTGCGTTACCTTGTTCATCCTCTTGCATCAGTATGTTACCTACTCCATACTTGCTAGCATCAGTATATAAAATATATTCCCGCTTGTCCAAGTTAGG
>JASANG010001999.1:0-100494 GCA_030248215.1 Enoplolaimus lenunculus | reverse complement strand
GATAAGTCTTGTAGCTTTATAGAGTTCGTTCCGAAATTTGATTAGGGGCGGAACGTTTTTCTGCGGGTCTGTGAAAAAGTGTTAGCTTAAAGCTTTAGACTAAATGTTTTTTGCTTAGGCTCAGACTTCGGCGAAGGTATAAGCTCATTTTTACGCTAAGGCTCATTGTTAGGCTTAGGAATATGCTTATGCTACTGTTACGGTCCTGTTCTACACATTGGTATATTTTATTAAGGCATATCCAAATATATCTATACACGCTTGACGCCCTGCTTGTGGCAGTTCATAATTTTGGGAAGATGCGTAAAACATTTGGCGTAGCGGGTAACAAGTTTTTCAGGATGCTTTGGTCCGTTCGGTCCACAAAATTCAAGACAATGACGACTGGTTGCTTTTTTTCCTATTTTCTTCTGTTTACAACAGTCAGTGTTGTCGTTTCCGTCGCTTGCGCTACGCATATAATCCGATATTCGATTTTGTAAATCGCAGCCTTGACGTGACGCTGCGAGTAGCTAGAAAAAACTAATAAACCATATATAATAGTCGATAATGTTGAAAATTTCTCAACAAACACTAGACGTTCTGTCGATAATTACATAGCTAGTGTATTCGTCTTGAAGTATTTTGAAAATGAAAGATTGCGGACGAGGAAGGCATTTAATTTATCGTGAAAATTTGGTATATGCTAAAAATAACACCAAGTTCAAAGATTTTAAAATTTCCTATTCTGTCATAGACATGGGAATGCCTGCAAAATTTTTTATGTAGCGATCAGCGTTAATAAATTGCTTAAATTTTCAGTTACTGCTGCGTAATTTACTGTGAAATTTTCTGTCTATTATTGCATTCAGCAAGCGGTACATAAAGCCTGCATTGTCGTAAATTAATGGACTTATGGTACTTACGTTAGTGGCACAATAGTAGTAATAAAAAAGATCATTAACATTCAACTGACCTGATGTTGACCAACATTGTATCTGCATACATTTGCTTCATTGCAAGGACTGAGTCCAGTTGCATCACAATTATTGCGAAAAACGTCATCTGGGGATTTCTGAAATGAATTTTAATATAAAATACAATTGCAGATATGTCGCGTCATAATCATCTATTTGTATATATAGGACTTGATGGAAGAGCAATATTATAATACTGAAGGCAAAATTGCCGGCGAACAGGGTACAACCGGAGGTCTGCCTCCGGCTCCGGTTCCGGGAGAAAATCGGCCTCTGGACCCGGCTCCGGCTCTGGTAGAACTTTTGCCTGGGGGTCCTGACGGAGCAGTTACTAGATCCTGTTTAATCCATATTTTAAGGCGAAATCTAGGCGAGGAATAAATTTAAGTGTACAAACGGCAAACACATTGCAGATCTAAATACTAAAATTGATTGCATGATTACAATATAAGCGCAAATTTGTACGGTAAGTAACAAATTGTCCGTTTCGCTCCATAATCTTACTTTTAGGGCCGTAATCGACGATTAAGCGCATTCCTAAGCCCAAGCCTCAGCCTAAGCAAAAAAATAAACAGCAGAAAGCGAACTGCCTTAAAATTCACATGGGTCAAAATTTTTATTGTGGTTACGCACACCTCCTTCTGTGTCCCCCTTTGGCATCTAACCTTTTCTTTTGGCGGTTGGGTGGTTGGTTTAGGTTTTGGTTTCGAAGTTGGTCGCGGAGTCGGTGGAACGCGTTGCCTAGGAGTCGCAGCTTGACGTGACTCGTTCGGTTTCGACGTTGCACCTTGAGAATTAACATTTGGTTTGCCGGATCCACCTTCTTTGACTCCGCTCGAACGTGAAGGATTACCGGATTGTGATTGTTGCGGTTCGCTGGGCCGTGATGATGAACTTTGTCGCGGCTGACATTTTGACGAATTACACAACAGTGGACACTGTTTGACTAGCGACAAATATTTGCAATGCTTACAACTGAGAAGACTACATTTTGACAGGATTGCAAGACTGCGTGGATCAGCCGGCGCTGAATATATTGCAGTAATAAGCACGCACGCTGCAATTATTTTTAACACCATTTCGCGTTCGCCGGTACTTATACTAGATGTTTGTTGCTATATTTACTTATATTCGCCTGACTTTAAGCAGTGGGTTTTGTTTGGTCCGGACGAATACACGGCAGTAATTGTGTATCGGGTTGGTGGGATGCTTAAGTCAGCAATAAATTTTATTTTTACGTAATCTAAATAATGGTCAATCAAAATGTTTTACGGATATATTCTAAAATTCTGCGCACTGCAAAAAATCGTGAGTCAAATTGACTCTCTCTGAAATCGGTTTTTCCTGACTACACCAACTATGAGTCAAAATTCGACTTTGCCTGAGTCAAATTCGACTCCATTTGACTCTAGCGGAGTCGAATTTTGACTCAGTTTGCGTAGTCAGGAAAAGCCTATTTCGGACAGAGTCAATTTGACTCACCATTTTTTGCAGTGGTATTTGTAGTTCAGTTTAACTTCAACACAACTAGAGAACCTGAAGCAACCCTTAGAGCAAAATTTCAAATTAATTCAACATTCTCGTTCCTTCTTTGAGCACTGTGTTCGGCATGCGATCGGAGCGGGTCTCCAAAAAGTCCGAGAGGCCCCCAATAAAATGTTTCACAGCACTATATCTTCGTGGTCCGCGAAAGAACTTTTAGTTAGGCAACATCAGAGCCCCCAATAGTGGGAGCGCTTAACCGAAGGGTTTGGATAGCGCTCCTGCCGGAAGTAATTATACTGTAGTGATCTGAATAAGACACGGTAATAAGAGGTTCTTCATTTTTTGCCTCAACCAATAGTAGTCTGTATCCCTAATAAGAGTCAGTAAACGGATAGAGTCTCTAAACTTTAATTAGAGTTCATAAATGGCAACCATCATCTAATTGCAGTGCATAAATGACTCCATGACCAAATAAATTTGAGTTCTAAACTTCAAAGCATGCTTAAGTTTTGAACGTACATTCTTAAGTATGACCTTGCATTATCGGTCAAGGTTTTGAGACAAGTCAAACGTTTTTGCAATACCGGATATATATCAGTAACCAAGGATGGCGGAGGGCGGATTGAAAAAATTTACAGTTCGTAACCGAATAAAAAGGGGGTACCCTCTAGAGAGACCAAATTTATATCAGTCTCCCCCTCTTATGTGGGTCACAACAGTGTGCAAATAACTTCTCGAAATTTGTGAAGTAAATGAAAAAAGATACTTTTAACCAGCTCTAGAACTATCTTAAAATGAATGAGGTTACAATAAATTGTTTAAGATAATTTTTATCTTTCCAAAAAAGAAGTCGTAGCCAATAAGAATAGGAGAAAAAGTCCAACCGAAATTTCTAGAAAAAAGAAAATAAAACGTACTATTTCGGCTGAATGCTTAAAACTTTTTTCTAAAATGATATTCTGGCTATTTTCTTGCGAAAAACTGGCATTTTTACCCCAAATGTGGAAAATTGTCCTGGTTGTCGAGAGCAGTGCTCTGGATTAGATACGGGTGTATATATCGACGTATGTTTTCGGTTATCCGCCTACCCGGTGTTTGCCCAAAGATGATTGGATTTTGGATATGTTTGCGTATTTAAGGTTCTCATGACTTCACCTGAACATTTCACGAGTCTTCGACCAAATTTGAATTTTGAAAAATTCGATATTTTAAGATTCCTACGTACTCCGTTTTGACCCAAAAAATTTTTTTATTAAAACTTAGACCAGACATCTGTCAAATGAGTTATACTCAAATAAACTAATTTGGCGCGCGGTCGGCCGTCCCAAGACGTTGGAGGCGCGCCAAAACAGTTTGTTTGGCCATGGCATATAATTTCTTTATCTTTTTTGAATTTTTGTGGGTCTCAATGGGAGACCATGCGACTTAAAAATCCAAATTTCAAAAATTCAAATTTCGGCATGGAAAGATCAATCAGGGGAGGCCGCGAGAAGCCCAAATATGCAAAAGGTTTCAATATCCAACCGTTTTTCGAGGAACCGGCGGCAGGCGAGAGATAACAGAAAAGACCCGCATCAACTTGCACAGTGATGAGTTAAAAGCTCGATTAAGTGCAATTATTTTTTGCAAACGTCGAATTTTAAGTTATCCTGTCCCCAAGATGCTCAAATGTGGAGCATTACACTGTAAATTTCAGTGAGTTGATTTTAATTCAGAATGAGTTGAATCACTCAGTCTGAGTTAGGACTATCAGAACTCAGAATTTTGAGTTGATTCAATTCATTCGGAGTTAATTAATCAACTCACCCAGAGTCAACTCAACTCAGAGTGAGAATTAATTAAACTCAGAGTGAGTTAATGTTTATTGATATTAATTCACAAATAACCAACTGGCTAGTTGAATTGATTAATCAACTCATTGGAATTTACAGAGTAAAGAAGCGATTAGGTAAAAGTTGATGATAGCGGTCGAAAAATAATTGGTAACAAAGGTTTAATTGCCCTAAACGCGTTAATATTGCTGGTTGTTCGTATTAAAGGAATACGCGAAATTAACGACATACTATATTTTTTACGGTGGTGTTCATCATATACACCTTTTTGGTGTCATACGTCGATATTTTAAAGGCTTGATAATTTCTCAATCTTTAACCTTACAAATGATTCCACTTAACATAAAATGTTCAATACGTTTCAGCGTTTGTTGGTATATTATTTGTTATATTTCCTGGTATTTAAATGTTGTAACAACGCCAACACTACAGTTTCAAATAAAATATTATGTAAACACTATTTCATTTGCTCGGAGACACTTTGCGCTGCGCTGTATGGCAACAAATTTTAGTTTCTACATAAATGCACACGAATTGCGATTGCAGTATAAAAGTTGATCGCATTGAAAAGAAAGAAACAAAACTAACAAACATGTGGGGCGAGCTAATCACACCAGCCATAACTGAATTTGAACAGAGTTAATATATTTT
Organism: Enoplolaimus lenunculus; assembly: GCA_030248215.1. NCBI lineage: Eukaryota > Metazoa > Nematoda > Enoplea > Enoplida > Thoracostomopsidae > Enoplolaimus > Enoplolaimus lenunculus. Next base: position 95,570 of record JASANG010001999.1, on the reverse strand, counting down.
GACTAATCTTTTTTTCGCTTCATGCATTTTTCATATTTTGTCAATTTTTTATTAAAAATTTTAGCCAATTTTGATTATTTTTAACTTTCTGCATATTTAACTCCAAACATATATACTGTGAAAATATGGCTGCATATCACAATTTGACTAAATTCGGCCCATGTATAGAATAGGGCCGGAACAGTAGTATAAGCATATTCCTAAGCCTAAGCCTAAACCTAAGCCTAAGCGTATGAATGATCCTATTCCTAAACCTAAACCTAAGCCTAAGACTAAGCAAAAAATAGTCTAAAGCTTAAACTGACTCTATTACAGCCCCTCCGGAAAACAAGCTGGCCCTGTTTTATACTGTAGGTGGCTCTGCCACTCTTAAACCTTTTTCAAACTAAAAACTAAAACATAAATTAAAACCAAATATCAAAACCACACCTTAAGGGAGTCCCTGGCTCCACCTAGTCTCTCTTAGAACTTAAGTTAGGCTTAGGCGTTGCTACAAGGCGTAGAAATTGTTAAATCGATGCTATGGCGGCTGTGTCCGCAATGTCAAACTTACTTGGGCCCTGCGTGGCCGTAAAGTATCTGATGAATAGTGTTGCATAACATGTTGGCTATATTTGCGGCTAAAGACATAGCTAGGCTATGTCAGCACCAAAATGGTGCTTTGTGATTGGACATAATTGTCGTTGTTGTTGTGGGTATGGTGTTGTGCAGGAAAAGGTGTACCGGGTGTGTGGCTCTGGACCTCAACCGCATAGCGGACACCCAATTGTGGGTGTCGGCGAAATGCAAATGAGGTCGAGATGCAAAAGGGGTAGCCAGGACCGGAATCATTATCAGTCTTGAGCTAGTACGGATCGGTTGTGTTACTTTTCGGCGCAATCTGCGTAATTTTTATATTTTATTTGTGGAACGTGTTACACGGTTGGACTTCCAGTATCGGATACTGGTGTTATGTTTTAAAGGGGAAACTTGGGATAAACCGGAAAACCTGGGAAAAGTAGTTTAATAAATCTAACGGGGTTAGATTTATTACTCTACAACGGAGTGGGCCAACTCTAACGGGGTTAGATTGGTCGGTAAAATTTGGTGTAACTCTAACGGGGTTAGAGTACACGGTTTATCAGGGTGTAATTCTAACAGGGTTAGAATTGCACGGATTCTGGGAAACAGGAAATATTGGTAACGGTAAAGCCAGTGGCTGGATTAAACCGATTTCAGGCGTCGGCTTTAAGGATTCCGGCTCGGGTTGCCAGTTAGATTGCATAACCTGTGATTTACTGGTGGTGTTATTTGGTGTTATACAGGATTTGGGTTGGGGTTTCAATAAACATTTACCGGCCGCGTTTACTAAATCAGAGCGATAAGCGGACATCGAGAAAAGAACTATACAGGAGATACAGGATACAGGCTTGAGCAAAAATCACGAACTTCTCACATATACATGGGCCGAAAATTCTATTATGGCTATTTGGCGGAATATTAGCACTGGTCAATGTTTTACTACTTATATTTCATGTGATGTACCGCGATTTTTAAACAACCACAACTTAAAGCTTATCCTACTTCTCCGTGGTGTATATATAAAACAATATGCAAAATTTCTTTAGTGACAAGAAAAAGCATTTTTAATATCACGCATCAGAATAATCTTAAAAATCTTAGAAATTGATGTTACTTTTAGGGGGGTAATAATAGATTAAGCGTATTCCTAAGCGTAAGCCTAAGCCTAAGCGTTGCAAACGTGTGTTCCTAAGCATAAGCCTAAGCATAAGCATAAGCCTAAGCATAAGCCTAAGCCTAAGCCTAAACTTAAGCCTAAGCCTAAATCTAAACCTAAGCCTAAGCCTAAGCCTAAGCCTAAGCCTAAGCCTGTACAAAAAAGTACCCAATCTAGAATCTAAACCTACTCGTTTACTGACCCACTAGAAATCTGGTCGCCCCTAACAGTAAACATGGGCCGAAATCGTAATACTACTTTATCTTTTCTGGGTAAGGTTACACCTTGCAAAATCGATTGCTAGTCACTATATTCTCTCACATAGCCCGCCGTTTACATCTGACTCTTGTTTTATTAAATTTAAAGTATAAATCGGTAATTTCTTAGAATTTCATCCCGTGACTTGTTGAGATTATGAAAAAATTGGCTCTTGTACACGTTCCAGGCCATGTATTCCTAAACCAGGCGCGGGTCGTTTTCCCCCAGAACTGTATGAAATCGACTAATATATAAGATTTGTACTATTTTCGCTTTAGGCTTTAGACTGAGGCATAGACTTATTGTTACAATTAGGCTTAGGCTTAGGAATAATGTTTGTACTACTGTTACGACCATGTTCTGTACATTAGCGACTTTCCCTTGCGACAAATTTGAAATTTGACACGTGTTGTCTCTATCTGTAGTGTTTTCGATGGAAAACTAAAATTTTTTATTGTGAAGGATGCATTAGGTTCCGAGTTCAGCTTAGGAAAAAGCATAGGCAAAGTATGTCCCCAAGAATCGTTCTCTCGAGTTGAACATTTTTAAAAAAATTAATAAAACCTTTCATTTGGGTTCAGAATCAATATGCCTGAGTTTTCGATTGTGTGCACAATTTTCCAAATTTAGTTGGCACTGAACTAAGGTTGCGTATTAAACCAAGGGCGGGTAAGACATGTTCCTCAATACAAAGACAAATTTTATAATGGAACGAAGATAACGTTGGGGTCGGTATTAATCACCATCGATTCGCTTTAAACCGCCGGCAGGGCGAACATGGTTGTAAATATATGCGCGTCACACATTTTCATCTGGCAAAATCAGCACTACAGCAAATTTTCGAACGCGTACTCTTTCAGTCGGCCCACACTTAATCTGACTAGCAGTCAAATTTGACATAAATTGAATCTGCCTGAAAGAAGGACGGAAGATACTTGCGCTAATGAAATATCTGAAGAAACAAGTATAGTAGTTTTACAGGTTGTTTGAATAACGTGTTGCATTGTACAGCTCAAGAAACATTCCCTCGCTCAGAGAAATTGCGTATTGTAATCCGCAAACTATGCACAAAGTTAATTTTGATGAATGTTGGCAGAAAGAGCAGCCCATGTATAGAACACTGCCGCATCGTTTTCCGGAGGGGCTATGATAGAGTCAGTTTAAGCTTTAGACTATTTTTTTTGTTTAGGCTTAGGCTTAGGCTTAGGCTTAGGCTTAGGAATATGCTTATACTACTGTTCTGGCCCTGGTCTATACATGGGCCGAAAGAGCTATGGACCGAACGATTGTTTACTGTCATCATCAATTACAAAACAGTTTATTGCCACAATAATATTCACTGACATCAATATGGACCTAAAATGCTATGTACAAAGTTCGACAATGCCATTATTTTTGGCATTTTACCAAAAAATAATTAAAATATTAATTATGCAATGCTATAAAGTCATGAGTTTAAAGCTTAATGAAAATTAAAATTTACATGGCGGACAACGCTACTATTTTGGCACGTTGGTTCCGCATTTAAGCCAACTATGCTCCTTTTTGGGTTTAGGAATTTTATATATGGCTAACGCGCCAAACTTATCTCAACCTTCGATCAAATACCTCACAATCTTCACTAATATTACATCTGTTAGAGGGACTAGAAAAAGTTTTTAAAAAATGATTTGTGACGTTTTGAACAGTGAGTGGTCTTATTCACATTACCCGCAACAAATGAAAAGAACGTAAGCCATGTTTAAATCGACAATCCAGATTGAACTCGACGCTTTTAGCTGCAAAAATTTGCATGGTGCCAACGAAAAGAGCGTGCTCTTTATTCACATTTCCCACAAAAATGATAAAGAACATAGCCAAGTTTGAATCGATAATCCAGATTGAACTCGAAGCTTTTAGCTGCAAGAATTTGCATGGTGTAAACAGGATGTAGCATAAAATGCACACGTAGCAGGTATTTGCCATAACGTCAACAATTACCTATGGTTATATGTTACATTAGGTTTGTATCCAAATTTCGAAAACTACACGAATCCATCGATTCTCTCTTCAACAGCTAAGAACACAGGCGCCTTGGTACCTTAAGGTTCCGTTTCGTGGAACAAAGTGCATCTGCAAACGTTTAAATACACGAAAAATTTGACTGACGCTGCAGCCGAACGGTGTAGCGAAGGCCCGGCAGCAGCATCACCCATTTTTTAAATCACGAAATTTTGCATGACATATGATGGCCAATTGTATGAAAAATAATAAGATCCCTCCCTATCCTCCAGAAAACATAAAAATTGTATTTTCATTCTCGTCCGCTTTTCTCGCGAAATACGTTCTAAAATTAAATATCATGCATCAGCATGGGAGGGCTTTCATTGTTTTTGGATCAGCCATTCCGATCTCGGAAGCACGCATCAGTGAAATACGTAGATTTCACAAGAATACAGCAACATTTGTAGTGATTTTTCCTGATTTGTTAGCAGCGTAATCGTCTTCACTGAGCAATCGTTCGTTTTCAATGGACGAAATATTTTCTTTCTGTCGACTCGAGTCTTTCAACAAAGCACCAGTAGATTCTGTGAGATCCAGCGCCGGATGCTTTGATTCGAATCGTTTATAGTAATTTGATTGAGGTTGCTGACTCGATAGTTCCAGTTTTGAAGCGTTGAATTGAGCATCACCAATATAACGGTCATCTGGCCTAGCACTGCTTTGTTCATCGTGGTAAATTTCAACTGCAACCTGTACAACACCTGAATGACTGCTACCCGATATTGCTTGATTTGTCACCTGAACTCGTTCGGCATTGGTTTCCACGCTCTTCGTTGGCTTGGGGCCTTCAAATTTTTGATTATCCGTTTTGAGGTCAACGTCACTAGAATCAACATCGGAATTATTACGGTCACATCGCAACAAGTGAATTATTCGTCGAATCAGTGTATGGCTACACGTTGGTGACGCACTTTGATTGGTTGCGGTCTGTTCATTTTCAACTGGCAAACTACAATCTGGACAACAGCCTCCACACAACCGTCGCGCTATCCCGATAATCCAGTCCATCCAGTATTGACGCACCATAATTATAATAACCAATATCCACATAATCATAAATAGTATTCCAAGAATGAACAGTTTGAAAAATACTGTATCTTCTTCCATAGTTGACTATGCGGAAAGGGTTATATTTTTGGCTTTGTAGAGATAGTTAAGGTCCGACTCATATACCAAATTGTTCGACTAATACAAATTTGAGGACTTTTGTGCTCAAACGAGAAAAATAAGTGCTATGATTTTATAACATTCCTCAATAGGTGTCTAAAGTAATTGATTTTTTTAAAGTTTAAACATTTTGCTTAATTTGGTTCAATAAAACAATAATTTTGAGTTGATTTATAATTATATTAATACAGTTTATTCACTTTTATTATATAAGATTACCGTAATTGTCGTTGAAAATTTACGATGATGTAACATCCTATTACAATGATTTAAAATGTACCACAGATAGTCAGTCAGGGTATTGGCCGTCGATTTGAAATATTGTCAAAAAACGAGTTGAGGTTTACCAATTTACTGAATTGCTTTAACGGCTAACCGTAGTTGAACTCGCTGCGAATAATACACGTACCAATGCAGCTAACAGATTGTACTTTTATAATGGTAGATTTGAAATCAACCCTTTGTTGATACTATGAGGCGGCTAAAAATGACTATAGTGCAATTGTCCTTGTATCGTATTAAATTGGGTTATTCTTAACATAAACTAATATATTTATACTTCAATGTTAATTGGTTGAAAGAAAATGGCGAAACCACTGTGTGAATACTGAAAAGTTTGCCAAACAAATTATAATATAGATTTCGCTTTGATCCGCCACCCTAGCGTTCGCACATGTGAATACTGAAAAGTTTTTGATTGTATATAACAGTGCCGTAACAGTAGCATAACCATATTCCTTAGTCTAAGCGTAAGCCTAATCGTAAAGCTAAGCGAAAGAATGAGCTTATAGCTAAGACTAAGCCTAAGCCTACGCAAAAAATACTCTAAAGTTTAAGCTTAAACTATTGCAGTCCCGCAGAAAAACGTTCCTCCCCTGATCTTTACATGGGTCAAAACGGTTAAAGTGTAAATTTGCTTTGATCCACTTATGCGAACCTAGGTTGGTGGATCAAAGCAAATTTACACTTTAACCGTTTTGACACATGTAAAGATCAGGGGGGAGGAACGTTTTTCTGCGGGACTGCAATAGACTAAGCCTAAGCCTACGCAAAAAATACTCTAAAGTTTAAGCTTACACTATTGCAGTCCCGCAGAAAAACGTTCCTCCCCTGATCTTTACATGGGTCAAAACGGTTAAAGTGTAAATTTGCTTTGATCCACTTATGCGAACCTAGGTTGGTGGATCAAAGCAAATTTACACTTAAACCGTTTTGACCCACCCATGTAAAGATCAGGGGAGGGAACGTTTTTTGGGACTGCAATAGACTAAGCCTAAGCCTACGCAAAAAATACTCTAAAGTTTAAGCTTACACTATTGCAGTCCCGCAGAAAAACGTTCCTCCCCCGATCTTTACATGGGTCAAAACGGTTAAAGTGTAAATTTGCTTTGATCCACCAACCTAGGTTCGCATAAGTGCTCTGCTTTTTACAAATTACGAAACATTTCATATTGTGACTGAGCATTTAGGCACGATTACAAGGGTTGGAGAATATATGTCCCCTGCAATTTAAAGCCCTATTTCACACGTGCAAGTTTACGCTGCGAGAACTTGCAGCTGCAACTTGCACTTTCATGTTTTGTCCAAAATCCCGTTTGAAAAACTTGCAGCTGCATATAATTCACTAAAAATCATAGCTAGGAGTTTTTAGTTCACATGTGTGAATAACCATGCAAATTCGCTGACTTTTTTGCAGCCGCTTTCTCATTGGCTGATGAAAAAATGCAAGTTCTGCGTGCAATTTGCAGCTGTAAGTTCTCGCGGCAAAAACTTGCACGTGTGAATAGGGATTTAGATAGCCTAGACAAAAACGTTGTTTATACAGGCTATAGAACATAACCTACTAGATTCCGTGCACATGCCCGCATCGTATAATGAAATTCTGGCTGTACCATTGTGTTTTTCGTCTAAACAGTATGGAATGTGCAAACAGTACAATTTATGTATAGCGATCGAATGAATGCAAAATTTAATATACCTAATGGTTGGTGACAATGATGTGCTTTAACCTTATAGCACAAAAAAGAATTCCTGTCAGAAAATAGTAATTCGCTTCAATTCAACTACATTTAACGTCAAATTATACAAACACAGTTTTGATGAATGACAGCAAAGCCAGCATTTTTGTATATTAATGAATTGAATTTACGTTATTGGAGCTGCATACTGCAGTGACCCGAATAAAAAGGATTTGGCCTCTCTTGAAGGTACCTTACTGTTAATCGGTTGCGGACTGTTATTTATTTTTAATCCACGCTCCGCGAGCCTTCTTTACTCAATACATCCGGTACTGCAGTTATCCGTTGAATTGCGCTTAAATTTGTCTTGTATCAAAAGCTTGAGCGAAAATGCAAGATTATAATTAGGAATGTACTAACAAAACTTAAGTATGCTTTAAAGTATCGATCTCAAGTTTATTGGGTTCTGGAGTCATCTATGCACTACAATTAGGGAAAATTAAAATTCATGGCCTCTAAATTAGCGTTTAGGAGTTCTATCCGCTTACGGAATCTTATTACGAATACAGACTCCTATTGATTGAGAGTCAAAATGGCGATTCCCCCTCCTCTTCGGCTCACATCAGTACATACTATGCGCATGCTATAAAAGACACGCACATATTTACATTGCACGTTAACTTTTAGGTGCCTCTGGTCTTCTCGATACTGGGCAACTCTTGAAGAGTTTACTCTGAAAGACTTTAAACGTAAGCCGTCAACGGTATAAAAATGTATACGAGCTTTATACCTTTGCCAGAGCTTCAGTGTAGAGTATTACAGGGATATTTTCAACGATAAGTCTATGCTTACGAGCTTTAAACCGTACCGGTCACTGTAACACTTCCCGTGCGATTGACCGAGGCCGTGGTGATTTCCATGTAGGACCCACCTGCTCATCGAGGTCCTAGTAATATCCACGTAGGTCTCGACATCTGACCGATGAACCCGTGTCGTTGGCCGATACGATGTTCACGACATATAAAATAATTGCATTTTTCATTTAATTGGCAAAAATTTGCGTACTGCTACAGAACAGATTTGATTCTTTTACGGCATCTAGAGGTATTTCAACCAAAAATCAACGTGGTATAATTTTCTACGCGTATGTCTAAAATTTCATTACTTCTTAGGAAGGTAGGGCGTCCTAAGTTCACTGCTGGCTGACTATTTAGCGTCAGTAAAACTCCAACTAATACAACACTGCGAGTTCAACCGGATTTAACGCTTGTCATATAGTTGCTACTAATTTAGCGTGTGCTATGGCTATTTTCGGTACTGTTTAATGAGTCTTTTTCTAATCAATTGGACAATCAAGGTTGAAATTTGTTGCTAGTTTAAACGAGTCATGTATTGATAGTATAGTAAACGGTTGACATAAATAAAAAACGCTAAACAAACAGAAACACGAGTTAATATTTTAGAGTAAAGATTTGATCCGATTACAGCTTATAACGTATAGCTACGGAAAATATCATAGGTTTGTGAACTCGAAAAACAAAATACACCGGCACTGACAAGGCAAAGTATACTGAAACTACTGATATTTGAATTATTCAATTGCAACTAATTTGGTCACAATACAATACTGATAAAATATTAACTTTGGTTCTACATCACTGTGGTTCACCTACATCTCACAACACAATCGCTATTTTGCCTCGGCTAAACTGCTGTTTATTCAGTGTGGCACTTTGGCCAAGGCAGAATAACAATTGGTCCGAACGGCTAAACCTTTAAATTGTCTAACTGCGAGTGCAGTAATTTTTGCTTCTTGCAGATATGTTGTTCAGTGAATAAACTGCTTATTATTAATAATGTAACCCCACTAAACCTTACTTCTAAAAACCCTTCAATTTAAAGTAATATGAAAGGGCTTGATGGCCAAAACCAATGAGGTGAAAGCAAAAATAATTCTAAAGCTAAAGACTAAGCATAATCCTAAGCGTAAGACTAAACTAACCATTGATTATTAATACTTCTCACAAAACAAAACGCAACGGTATAAAACTCTGCGAATATGTTGACAGCTATTTCCGTTTTATGTGACGTACTGACGTTCTATGGAGAATAGTGCGCTCAAAAATAAAACAATGTCTCCGACGTAGAGTTTATATGCAAACGCTGTACTTTACATCGTTCAGGCAAGTTATTTAAAGCCATAAGCAGATCGCGAAACGGGTCGGGGTAATAAAGTGGTAACGTATTTATATTGCAAATTTTTAACTTTTGTGCAGCGAAAATTGCGTTTGGATTCTCGTTCGCTTTGCTCGCAACGCTTCTTTCGCTATAAATTGCGCCACCGCCAGAAATTTTTGACCATGCAACGGCAATCCAATAACCCAACAGCGGTAGGAAGGTTATGGGCGCCACCAGAGCATTGAATAAGGGTGTGCAAGCAAGGCGAACGTTTACAGAACCCTGAGATGTGTAGAGCCACCACTGCCCATATCCACCGTCACAGATGCAAACGGTGGTGATAGTGCTGAATGCCACACAACCAACCTTTTGGTGACTGTGGAACGTGGACACTGGTTAGCTATTTTGTACTTTACAATTATGTAACTAGCAAACAGCTAAAAATAGAAACGTTCGATGTCAGCGTATCTACAAAGGTATGCGATAAAGTAAGTATTCTAACAGAATCATATAGCAAATACTAATGTGAGTTTAGTTGTCGCTGTATACTGTACATATCCGTTACAAGTTTGGCATGCTATAGAGGGCCAGGCAAAACCGTTTATGCAAGGGGCTCGTACCTTTTACAAGTATGGCTAAAAAGGTGTCTAAGGGGACAATTTATTTGTGGGGAATGCTGAGTTCTCCTAACCCCCTCTGTCACGTACTCGAGTCTGTATTTTTTTAACTAAACAAGGGTACCGTCACAGTTTTCAAGCGCGATTTGTTTGTGTTTATCGTCTTCATTTGTGCAGCTGATTGCAGTTTATTGCAGTATTGCAGTCGAATAGTTATATCGACCTCGAAGCAATAACTCGAACACACATTTCAGTCCGACAGCTTCGACTGTGTTCTCGCTCGGCTTAGCGAACATTATTGGTATTTATACGAACATGAAAGCTAAAAATCAGCAAAACGCACTGGTTTCTAGAAATTTACTAACATTGCAGCTGCAGAATTTAAGCCTTCACTGCGTTAGGGTGGCGGTGTACTTGTTGTGCTGTACTGCGACGCCAGTCAGAACATATCTGTTTATAAATTATTAGCGGTGCCAAGCATCAATTCGATGTTCGTTGCCTTACGGTACTGGACGATGCCTGATAATTAAAAAGTATAGCGCCGACTTAACGATACATTTATGTTTTTCTGTTAGCAGCATGTAAACTTGAAACTCAGTTAATTCCTTTGCACACGTGCAAGTTTTTGCTGCGAGAACTTGCAGCTGCAGATTGCACGCAGAACACGGATTTTTTCATCAGCCAATGAGAAAGCAGCTGCAATAAATTCGGTGTACTTGCACGGGTATTCACATATGCGAACTAAATTCCAAGCTATGCTTTTTGATGAATTATTTTCAGCTGCAAGTTTTTGGAACGGGATTTTGGACAAAACTTGAAAGTGCAAGTTGCAGCTGCAAGTTCTCGATTCCTAAAAGTTTAACCTTGCATTATAGCTCAAGCGTTTGTCACAAAAGAAAGAAACGTTTAATTCAACGGATAATAACAATACCGGATATCAATAACGAAGTGCGGCGGAGCGTGGGTTAAAATAAATAATAGATAGCCAGTAACCAAATAGCAGGGGGCGTGCCCTCTGGAGAGGCCAAATAATAGCAGTCCTTTCTCTTATTCGGGTCACTGCAGTATTTGAGTACTGAGCATACTAGTTTAGAAACCGAACCAAGGCGCTTAATATTCAATAAACATTTAATAATAATTACAAAATAGTATGTTGAAAAAACCTGAACCTAACACGGATAACATGACAATACATAATTGTAATTTGAAATGCGCCGTAGTAAACGCGCTGCACATAGGTTAGCCTATCGAAAAGACCAAATCATGGGAATGACAAATCGTGGTTTTTTACTGGAGGAATCTGATGTTGCAATAGTGGATCTAAGATATACAGTTATAACTGCCATTTTAAACAACACAATTTCAGCAACACCGCAAAATACTTTTTATTTCGGAATTTAACATTGTGTGCAAACCTGAACTATATTTAGAAATCAAATAAAATAACATTACAAACATATTTTGCTTAAAAGAGGTGCCTAGTGACCCGTGGTATCCGTTCGATCAGTTTTTGCTTAGCAGAGCCGACCTGCGAGTTAAATAGTATCCATTGAAGAAAGTATGATTAGTGAGAAGAGATTCACAAATGAACAAACATGGCTGGTATACAGACGCGTAATTTACAAACCAGTAAACTTTATAAGCTGAACGTTTGGCTTATATTTGTAGCTTTATTAAAAGTTATAAAGTTTCAATTGGTTTATGTTGGCTGCCTTTTTTAACGCGATAATTCATGCTAAATTAATTGCTGCTTTTCAACGCTCATTGGTTAGTTATGTATTTTAAATATTAAAAAGTGTCGAACTGCATACGATTTCATAAATCGTTGCCAAATCCCATCATGCATTTTTATGAAATTAGACTGTAAATTAACTCCAATGAAACCAGAGTGCGAAATGTATAACTAACGATGCAAGCGTGGTGAACTAAAAATGAACATTTGTTTGCGCAAATCTACTGTTTCAAATAGTAATTGTCAAATTATGAGCTGAATTTGCAAAATTAAAAATCTTAAATCCGCAGTCTACAAAGTACCACTAGATCAGCTTGCCTCAGAGTAGCGGAAAGAACTGTTATAGAATCATGCCGTTTAAATTTTGGGCAAATGTAAAGAACAGGGGCGGAACAGTATTATAAGCATATTTCTAAGCCGAATTCAGCCTTAGCCTAAGCATAAACGTAAGAATGAGTTGATTCCTAAGCGTAGGCCTAAGCCTAAGCCAAGGAAAAATTAGTCTAAAGCTCAAGCTTACTCTAGTCTAGTCCGACAGAAAAACGTCCCGCCCGTTATGATTACATGGGTCAAATTTTGGAAGAGCCTTGTTTTCACTTGGCTAGTTTACATTGTATGCATTTAAAATTTAAAATATTTAGCCAATATTGTGAATTGTAAAGCTATAGCTTTACGGTAGCGTCAGTAGAAAAATGACCCACAAATGGGTGCATAGTTCCCCTTGGAATTCAAACTCTTTGCCAGGTTTGAAATATTATGGGCAGTAAAAAAGTCGTTAGGCAGAATAATATGTCATGCAAGTTGGGCGATAAATATTGTGAAAAAATAAAGCATAATCATAAGTTCAACAACACTACAATGACCTTGTTTTTGTTTTAGTTTCACTGCAAAACGACCATAACCAAATCTTATTGGTCAGCAAAAATTTTAACTGAATTGGATTTATCAAATTTTTCGCCGTTTAAATGCGGGTGCATTTATCTGCCAATTTTATTGTTTTGATATTATAAGTAGGTTTGGATGGCATTAGAATCAAATTTAAGATCACTTCACAATTGTATTTTCTAGGTGTTGCTATACTTCACACAATTCGATCACAAACCGCTGCTGGATATTGCTTTTATGTAGCGCAATCTTAAACGCAAACTTCATAGTACTGTGTGGACAGAAGTTTACAGTTAGAAATGTGAACATTAAATATTGGCTTTCTGTTTTAACCAAACTCATCCATGAAGTATTTATCCGTACGTGTTTTAAAGTAATATATTTTGTTTGAAACGAGAAATCCGTTTAAAATAACGTTGGATGCAATCACAGCGAAAAACTCTAAAAGATTTAGCATTGTCTAGGTACACTGGTTGTATAAGTCTAAAAGTTTGGCGCCGCCTACCCTCGGCAACTTTTGACTTATGAGCGAAAGATTGCCTGATCAGTGTCCATAAGGATAACCCGTGATCGAGGTAGGTATGTCCAAAAGTCCCCAACACGGGAAATCACGAAGATCCGTATAATTAGCAATTACTCCAATGCAACCAAATCGAAATGCATCCACGTTTCGAGAATAGCAACTTCGCCCAGCTCAAAAGCAATCTGCCGAAGCACGAAAATTCAGTCGAGTGCATTAAGGTCAAGCGTTCTTAAAAGTTACTGATCATCTGAAGATGTATGCAAATCGACTTAGACACACCGCGTTATCCCGCTAACGGATCTTACTAGAGAAATATATGTCACTTTGCCAAGTGACACAACCTGAATATGCAGAATTGCGAGCAACGAAATTTTGCGAGTGGCATAATAAATTCTCGCAACTAATTTTTCAAATATTATAGCGCGTTTCAAATTTCCGATAAAACCAATACCATGCGCGCTAGGTTCTGCAATGTTTTAGCTTTGACTTATATCTACAGGCCAGAACATTATTCGAGTATGCTTAAGTCAAAATTTCACTTGAATAGCTGAAACCAACGGGATTCGTATACTACGCCGATTTATCCAGCGCTAACCCACACATATTTCATAAACTCACGTAAATTAGTTTAACCTGAGTTTAGTGCTCGCCAATGACTAGACTACGCACTAGGAGAAATATAAAAAAGGCTGGTCGACTCAGGCGTGATATATACAAAGTCGGAAAAGGGAACGACCGAACCCAGGAAACGAAAGCCCCACTGGCAGCGCTAGAGAAAGCGACTGGCGGTCATTTGTGTAATAAATACTACGTAAATGACTATGCTTAGACCCCATCTGCGGGTGGATTTCGTAAACGTGCGTACTGCATGAATATGAGTAAAACAAGAAAACAACGCACCCACTAAAAATTGGTCAGGTCCGACAAATTATTAGTATAAAACGCAAAAAAATGAAAACTATTTGCTTTCATTACGCGTTGGTCATGTGGCACTTTTCGTTTCTCGGACCTGAACCAATAACAGATAGACTGCTGCCCACCGTACTCCAAGATGGTTGTGGTCATGCGGTCTTGGGATGTTGTCTACATCTGCGACTGCTGCGGGAAGTGATCGCTTAATCACTTACTACAGCTAATATATAGTACAAATTATATTAATAATTGAAACAAACAGATAAACATGCCTGTGGACCTATTAAAATTATAAAATAACAAAATCCGAAACAACAGAAATAACATAGTTGGATCAAGCGCAGAACATTTGTTAATAAGCAACGCTTTCCGACAAAATTCGACAACTGCGCTATCACGAGCTACTCTGAGCATCCTATAGCAGAAACTTTTAACTAGTTGTAAGCTTGATTTGCATAAATAGTATCTAAATTTGCATAAATTTGTATGATTTGTGTCAAAAAGTTAGAAATTTTTGCAAATTATAGGCTAGTTCTATTAACCAGTTCACAATTGCTGCAAAGCAGCAATATTGAAAAGAAGGGCAAGGGCCAAAATGAAACCTAGAAAGCTGGCGAGAGGAATAAAAAACAACAAAACTTGCTAACCGAAACGCACACGGTAGTGTGTTTGACCGGCACCAAGCATGGTCCGGTGACTACGGCAGGGAACGCAGAATAGGACGAGGACTATATACACCGTAGTGCCCCAACTATGCGTTCAATTCCACTACATTTGCATATCCCTGAAGTTTCAGAAACTTCAGGATGGCAAGCATGCGACTCTGAAAGCTCTATCTCCACCGCAAATCGTAAAATGACGTTGAATATTCATTTTTCCCTCATTATTGGCAATAACCGGGCGAGCTATAGTGTTTTCTGTTAGAGAGCAAGGGGACAGAGCAATCACTCTATTACAGCTGTGCTAATAAGCAAACCAGATTACCTAGAACATTGGAGCACAGTGGACATGATACGGAAATTTACGACGTATATCTTCCAAATCAAGCAGATTAAAATTTTTTAATTTTGTTCCGCAATTAAAGGTTCAAAATCGGTTTATTGCATAAAATTACTGAGCTTACACTATGACTCGGAGCGTTTTGCATAATGAGAAACAAAACCGTACCAATAATAACAGCTCATGTAAATAATTTTAGGTTCAGACAAACCAGAAGCAATCTAATGATTTTTAGTTAGAACGATTTTGACGCAGTTTTGCCTATAAGCGATAACCAGTTAGCGGCAGAATTGCTACCATACTTTAATACAAACTTATTAAACTCAAAGATGTACTCTTAGAAAGATTTTGTTCTTCAAAACTGAGATTGTTTCAATTGAAACTATAAGGTATTATTTTCAAATCATACCAATGCACGTCTTGAACTAAATAGCCATGCTTGAACTAAACGTGTGCAGTGGCGGATACAAAAATTCGCAATGCGACAGACCTTGTATTATATAATAGTGAAAAAAGTTATGCGCGAAGCGAGCAAGAAGCTAAACGCAATTTTAAGACAAGGCAAAAAATAGTATTGACCCGAATAAGGGGGGTAGTAAGAGAGGTGGTTCCCATTTTGAGTCCGAATCAATATGAGGCCGTATCCGTAATAAGAATCCGTAAGCGGATAGAGTCCCTAAGCTCTAATTATAGTCCATAAATGTCAATTAACCCTAATTGTAGAGCATAAATGACTCCAGGACCAAATAATTTGAGTTCGAAACTTTAAAGCGTACGTAAATTTTGAAGGTACATTCCTAAGTATAACCTTGTATTATCGCTCAAGCTATTGACACAAGACAAATAAACGTTTGATTCAACGGACAATTGCAGTACTGGATATATATCAAGGGGGGTACTCTCTGGAGAGGCCTAATAAATATCAGCCCCTTTCCTATTCGGGTCACTACAGTAGCCCAGCGTGTCACTTTGGATTCTCTGGATTGCCTATTATATATGCCTATACTTCAAATTTTTTAAGAAAACGTGGAACTACCGTTATAAGTGTTTTTCCTTTACAAACTCTTGAATTAAACCACGGCGGAAATAAAGCAGATTTATCAGCCACCATCTAATACATGCGATCAGACCAGACTGCACCGGTACGAAGCTGTGGGACTCTGAACCGGATTTTACCCTACACGTTTGTACCACAACATTAACGGTGACCGGACCGTTGTCCATAACACCGGTACCTACCGTCAGTTTACGGTGAGGATGTACATAACAGTGTATAGGGGAGCATTTTTGCATCAAAATTCTTCATGAGTCAGGGATAAACCGTATATCCGTTTCCGTTTCCGACAGAAATCGATATATATATATATATATATATATATATATATATATATATATATATATATATATATATATATATATATATATATATATATATATATATATATATATATATATATATATATATATGTATAGCAATTTTTCATTACAGATATGCTGCAATTGTTCGAAATGAAATTAAGTTAAGCAATCCTTTCACGATCTAAAAATTTCGATGACTCCGCCATTTTTCCCCGTAAAATTTCAAAAGCCCGTAATATTTGCACATCTAAAATTGTGATGGCATAAAAACAAAGCTTGTTTGAAACATTTATACTTTAATATCTGTTTTCCGTTTTCGTTTCCATGTTGGCGTCCGTGATTTTGATCACTATCCGTTTCCGTTATGTCATTTTTATTATTCCCTCTGCCGAAACAATTTTCAGCTTACTTTTGATCTAAAAATTTCAAAATCGAGAAAAATCCATTTGAAACTTGCGCGGTGGGCTGTGGTCCCGTTAGGAAACGGATGCCACCCTAACTCAGGATCGAATTTTTTAACGCATATACTGTAGTAGGGGGCTGATATTTATTTGGCCTCTCCTGGGTACCCCCTGTTATTCGGTTGCGGACTGTTATTCATTTTCAACCCGACCTCCGCCACCCTTCGTTACTGATATATATCCGGTAGGTATTGCAAACAAATGCACAAAACTAACAAATATCAATTACAAGCGAAGCTGGTAATTTATATAGAAATAGTGCATGCTTGTTTAATGAACGCTCAACGCCTATGCCAAAAGCGTCTGCAAGCATGCGCCTGTAGATTGGAATTTCGGCCAGGGACGCCAAAATGATTTTCATCTAGGAAGTTAGGTTGCATCAGGGCACTGTTTCATTGGAGTGGTTTGATTTGTTCATTGTCAAGTAAGTAACTTTGGTCACATGAGAGGCACAGTGGATTAAAAATACTTCGCGAGTGCAGCCAGCGATAAACTGTCGTGTTTTTGCAGTAAACTTTTTTCCTTTTGGTTACGCTCCTCAGATATACCTTGGCCAAGTTGCGTCATGACCCTCAGCTATACCTTGGCGAAGTCGCGCCACTACCCTCAGCTATACATTGGCCAAGTCGCGTCACTACCCTCAGCTATACCTTGGCCAAGTCGCGTCACGACCCTAAACTAAACATTGGCCAAGTCGCGTCTCAGCGTCATGAGTAGTTAAGGACTAACTGCTGAATACTCAGCGAACTAAACACGCGAGCGTATAAATGAAATATACCAAATAAATGCAAAAAACCATAGTTTCGATTCCTATCCTACCGTGTGCATAGCGCAATAAACACACTAATATATACCGTTAAAGGTGCAACTATGGTTTCAATTACGAACGGGTACAACCCTAATGAAGAACGTTATCGACCGTGCGAAGCGAGCGAGAAAAAAATTTTCAGCTCTGATCTCTGAAAACGGAACATGCGTATTCGTCACCCCTTGTACACTGAAGTTTCGGGACATCATATATATTTTAGTTTTCACCAATGCATGCTTTCATGTATACCATATAGTTGGTTTTATAGGAATAGCTTTCGCACTATCGCATTTTGATCAAAAAACCTGTCAGACCTCTTCTACCGCTAAACCGACAGCAGTATAAAATGAAACTTTTATAAATGTTTTCGAAAAATAGGAGTGCGTCAGTCTAGGTAGGAACCGGGACATCTGACCTTTCTACCAAGCAGCTGGAAAAGCGGGTTAGGTGGTTTCGAACTAGCGACCTTCGGCATGTCAGGCAGACGCTGTTACCACTGCGCCACGCAGCCCGCCTCTCCAACTGCATGTTTCGTCGACTATATGTGTTGACTGTACAACACAATGTGCATTGCACTTATTGCATATGCACCAGAACAAACATGTCTCACATGCTTACAAAGTGGATACTTGTGTGATGCGCAGTGCTACTGACTTTAATTTGACAGGTAACGTAAAACGGGTGTCATCGTTGTGATTAGCGGATCAATTAATTTTTGAACAAAAAATTGCCATGATCCACGGACACTGACAGGTAGGTCGCAAACCGGTATCCTGACTTCGTAAGACAGTTTTTGTGTGAATATAGATGTTAAACAAAAAGCTTAAACGTGTCGAAAAACTCTACCTTAAACACTTTTTGCGTTTGAAACAGAATTTTTCAAAACGTTTTTTGTAACCGGAGTTAGGGTGGTGCTATACTTTTGATGACTTCCGGCGCCTTCCGTCACCGTTCGTCACCGTCCAGTATCGTACGTGACTTACTCGCGTACGATCCCGTATGGTGATGGAAGGCGCCGCACAAGCGTTACTTTAAATCTAAAAATAAATCTCTAGTACGCAAATAGCATAGCGGTTTCACGAAAAATATATTCAGGATGTTAAGTTTTCTGGGAAGAAATAAAAAATTAGGATTAAAAGACTTCCGATTATTTGAGTAAAAAACAGGCGGTTGAGATTCTGAGCTTTCCAACACATGTATAATGCTTCAATGCTGTTGCCAATGTGGCTGTGAAATAAATAAAGGTGTTGAAGCACACTTGTTTTTTATTGAATATGAAAATAAAATGACACGTGTACTATAAATATTTTAATTCAATTTTGAACAAGTTATGCTGCTCTGTAAGTCAGCGGAAACCCTTGTATTACCCTCCTGTCCTGGCTGCAACCTATGGGTGGGCCCGCTGGCAAAACAATTTATTATTGCATGATGCTCCAGTTTAAATATATTTTTCTGTTGAACAGTCTTCCTAAAAACCTTCGTAAACTGTAATTTACTTGTTTTCGTACAGGTATTTAGTAATTATAAAAACGCAGTTACAGCTGTGTCTGTCATGTCAGCTAAATGAGAAATCTTTCAGGTAGTGTCATTAAAACATTTTGACAATTTTAATACCGACTGCTGCTCGGTAAACAGAACTGAATAAAATAACTTGACTTTGGTCGGGTGAATTCACTAGTGCCCGCTTTATACTAGACCGCTATAGAGTATAGGCTCAATTTGTAGACTAATTTTTTTGCTTTGGCTTTTAGGCTTAAGCTTTGTTTTAGGCTTGTGTTTACACTGAGGATGCTTAAAATAAGGAACATGTTTTGGTTGTTACAGTGCTAAAAGTATTGGTTCGAATCCTCAGGACCCGCGCAAGTCTCAATATACGAACATATATAATGTCGATTTGGATCCTCATAACCTTCCCTGATGATTTAAATTAAATTTTTATTTTTAAGACTTGAATATATCATTTCACTTTCGTGATCTTATATTGACTGCTGCGGAACCAAAAATGTATCTTCAACAGTTCAGAAATCTTATTTTATGTATATTAAATACTGGTAAAAAAGCGGCGCACTGAGTTGAATTGAGTGTAAAAAAGCGGCGCACTGAGTTGAATTGAGTCATTTTTTGTGTTGGATGACTGGTTTAGCGCACCTAATTTAATATTAATTTTTGAATTACTTTTGCTTAAAAATAAAAACCATGAGACTAATTAATGCGGGTTCACGTTACAAATGATGCAGCTGGATCACGTTTTGTCACGTTCTATATATTAGGTAAAAAATATTCGCGATGTAACTCATGATATACCAAAAGCATTAGTTGTCTGCTAACACATATGGTATTCCCTACATTGTCTGTCAATACAATGTGATCATTTTAAAAAATGTCTACTGAGCCAGTTGCATAACTAGGTTTGCGTATGGCGGCATATCATATGATACTAACAGACATGTCCCGTAAGAATCATATGATATTACGAGACAACATAAATATCAATACTAATAATATGGCGGGAAATTTAAATTTTGGCTGGAAAATTTAAAATTTTGCGTAAAAATTATATTTTTGGCGGGAAAGTTCAAATTTTGGCGGGAAATTGCAATTTTCAGGAAATTCAAATTCTGGGGGGAAATGTAAATTTTGGCGCGAAAATTCAAAGTCTGGCGGGAAAATTCAAATTTTGGCGAGAATATTCAACTGTTGGCGGATTGTCCATGTACGCCTTAAACTGCATAATGGAATATCATTTGATGCTTCAAATCTGTCTTGCTGAATATTATATCATAGTTGCTGTTAATTTGGAATATCATATGATATTCACCAATATGTCTGATTGTGTCACGTGACATTCGAACTCTTGTACGTTGAGATAACCTGTGTGCCCGTGATTTGTATAGCAATATCACATGATATTCGTCTTTTGTTTGTCCGTATTGTATGATGGTAGCAAAAATTGATGTTGATGTCGGCCAATGTTAGTTTAAAGGCCGTCCCATTTTCCCGGGACAGAAATGTACCTGGAGTCCCGTCCCATGTTTCCGGGACAGCAATGTACCAGGAGTATATTCAAAAAATATAATTAGGACAGCGGGACAGTTGCGACAGATGAGACGATGGGACACTTGGGACACTTAGGGCAGATTGGACAAACGGGATAGATGGGACAGTTGGGAAATATGAGACAGATGCCGACGATGGGACAGTTGGGACACTTGGGACAGTTGGAACAGATGGGACAGATGGGACAGATGGGACAGCGGGACAGATTGGACAGTTGGGTCAGATTGGACAGTTGGGACAGTTGGATAAGTGGGACAGTTGGGACAGATGGGACAGTTGGGACAGATGAGACAGTTGGGACAGATGGGACAGATGGACAGTTTGGACAGATGGGACAGCTGCGACAGATGGGACAGTTGGGACAGATGGGGCACTTGGGACAGTTGGGACAAACGGGACAGATGGGACAGTTGGGACAGATGGGACAGTTGGGTCAGATTGGACAGTTGGGACAGTTGGACAAGTGGGACAGTTGGGACAGATGGGACAGTTGGGACAGATGAGACAGTTGGGACAGATGGGACAGTTTGGACACTTGGGACAGATGGACAGTTTGGACAGATGGGACAGCTGCGACAGATAGGACAGTTGGGACAGATGGGACAGTTGGGACACATGGAACAGTTGGGACAAACGGGACAGTTGGGACAGTTGGGACAAACGGGACAGATGGGACAGTTTGGACAGATATATCTATATCTATATATATATTATATATATGTAGGTATATATAAACCTGGACAGTTGGGACAGTTGGGACAAACGGGACAGATGGAACAGATGGGACAGTTTGGACAGATATATCTATATCTATATATATTATATATATGTAGGTATATATAAACCTATATATACTACGTAAATATATCTGCCTGTGCATATGTAAACAGGAGCGCATAAGTGTGAACTCCGGGTATTTTTGTGTATCGGGAAATTGGGACGGCCTTTATAGTAAACATGGGCCTTGATGTCTGATCAAGCTGTGACAAAACGTGACCCAACTGCCCCAGTTATAACGTGAACCCGCATTACAAAAATAGTCGCAATTTCGGTTCAATATTTTGACAAAGGTTTGAATACAAAATTTTCCGTCAATCCCAGCTATTATAATGGTAAATCAATGCAAATTTATTCTGAAATTCTTCTTACACAATAGTACTGTAGTGACCCGAATAAGAGGGGGACCAGCTAATTCTTGGACTGTACAAAGGATTCCCCCGTTATTCGGGTACGGACTGTTATTTATTTTTAATCCACGCTCCGCCACCCTTCGTTTATTTATCGGTACTGCAACTATTCGTTGAATTTAATGTTTATTTGCCTTGTGTCAATAGCTTGAGCAATCATGTAGGTTATACTTAGGAATGTACTTTTTGGTGATGATCCTTGTTGAACCCATGACATTGGTGAAATAGCAGAGAACGGAGCTGGACAACACGATCTAAACCTCTAATTCCGCTTAATGACGGGAAAATGGACATGAAACAGCCAGAATGTAGTGAAAAGCATAATCAAGTGTTTCCCTGGCCCGTACCACCTGTCCTAAGTCTTCCATCTGTCCCAGCTGTCCCATCTGTCCCAACTGTCCCATCTGTCCCAACTGTCCCATCTGCCTCAACAACCCCAACAGTCCCATCTGTCCATCTGTCTCAACTGTCCCATCTGTCCCATTTGTCCCATCTGTCCCAACTGTACCATTTGTCCCGACTGTCCCATCTGTCCCAACTGTCCCATCTGTCCAAACTGTCTCATCTGTCCCATCTGTCGTAACTGTCCCATCTGTCGCGCTGTCCATCTGTCCCATCTGTCCCAACTGTCCCATCTGTCCCAACTGTCCCATCTGTCCCAGCTGTCCCAACTGTCCCATCTGTCCCACTGTACAAGTGTCCCAACTGTCCCGCTGTCCCAATTATATTTTTTGTATGTACTCCTGGTACATTTCTGTCCAAAAAATGGGACGGCTTTTAGAGTAACATTGGCCACGGACTCTATCCGCTTGCAGACACTTATTAGGGATTCGGACTCCTGTTAATTGAGAATCAAAACGGGGACATAATCCCACCCCCTCTTATTCGGATCGTTGCAGTATTTCCAATATTTGTATACATATTTTATTTCAGATACAAAACTGGATGTTTTTCAAAACCGTATATCCGGTGCCGATCTATAATATCTAACACCTTTAAAACCGTCAGCAGGCGTTGAGTGCAATTCGTCGCAGAATTCCCAACTTTTACAGAAAGTTTCATATAAATTTTGGACTTAAGTAAAGAAAGAGATTTAACTTTTACACTTCGAATTTTTTAATACAATGACAGCTTCTGGAGGTGTGAACTGTCCTATTACAGCTAATACCACTAGTACCTCAGAATTTAAACAAATTTCAGGAGCTATTGAATAGTTGGTAAAAAACGCGTGTCGAAAACCTAAAACGTAAGATAAGAGGCGTTCTGAAAACCTAAACCTTAAGTCATAGATACGAAACTGTAGTAAAAACTAGATTAAACTTGGAATTCTAATTAAGTCATGTTTCAGTAACCGTGCCATTATATGCTTTAATATCGTTTAATGTTTTTTCCTATACAAATTCTTGCTAGGCAAATTACATATGGCGAATCTGACTGAGCTTGAAAAGCGTGTTTTCACCGTAGTATTTTTGAACGTCTATATTGTTAAACATTTATTTCCTTAGCTACTGTTTTAGCTTGTCTTGTCAGTTGAATTGACATTGATCATACATTTAAAAGTAAGCTCTGAAGTGTTATCGCGCGACGAGCAAATCATTGTTAATCGTAACCATCGCAGGACCTCCATTCTATCTCATAACAAAGATTCCTTCACGCTATCTCATGAGTTATGCGCACTAGAATTGCCACGGCGTCAATGTGCAAGGTCTGGATAAGTCAAATGGGGATTTTCGACCAATTGGAAATTGACTCGGGAACACGGACAATATGGATTTGGGAATGCTTAAGGTTCGCACACGGTTATTGGGCTATCATATGCTGTTAAGGTTGTTATATTGACCAGTGTGTGGTATATTAATTTACCGGATACCGGAACCGGACACGGATATTGTATATGTTAAAATAATTTATTTGTCCGTGGTATTTTTAGCGCGCTCAATGTTTTAGTCTATTACAAACTTTATGATTGCTGCTGATATGCTGAAATAATACAGAGAAGCGCTTAACTCGTTCGCTTAAGTTAAAAATATCTAAAACGTATATAAACGTGAACATCTTGACTGGCCCAGAAATGTATTCACAGATAGATATTAAAGACGCTTACTTGAAAAAGCTATTTTGTGATATTCGGCACCACAACTGTAAATATCCGGTATCCGGTAGGTTTATACCGGATACCGCAACCGGATACGGATATCAGTTTTTGCCGAATAATTTTTAATGACGAGTAATGCTAATTAGATATGCCCCGGGGCAGTGTCCCACTACCGGGGCCGGTGCCAACACATTTGCCATCACCTAACCGTGGCCAGTTTGACCGCGTGATAAACAATCCGGTCACGTACTGAGAATACTTACTAACAAAAACAAACAGATTTGCAAACGAAAAAATTGGCAAAATTTAAGTTCAGTCAACTTAAAAACTCATAACCGAAAAATCGGAATTCTGGCATCGCAATAGAAGTCAGTCGGAATCGGAATCCAAATTTTTTCGGAATTGAAGCCGGAATCGGAATTCCATTGGAACCCTGGTATGCAGGGAGCAACCGAAATTCCGGTTCCGGGCATTTTTTCACCTTCAGGTTCCGGTGAAATTTTACGCGGAATTGAAAACTCCGGTATTAAAATTTGGTCGGTGGAAATTAGGAGATTTTACTAAAAATGACGATAAAAATTAAATATGACAATCTAAAATGCATCAGATAAAGTGAACACCTATCCAACTACGGTTATTTCACCAATAATAATGCAAAAAAATATAAAATGAATTTTTTGGTGGCGTGTTTTTCATTTTCCGGTGCCGTTTCCGGTAATTTTTTCAGATTCCGGTCCCGGCTTCAAAAATTGTAATTCCGGTTGCACCCTGCTTGGTGAGTTTTGTCACGTAAACACTTTGGATAACCTTAAAACCGCAGGAGGAAGAATTGTTAGCTACGTTCTGATGTTCTAATGTAATCTAGAATTAGCAGATTTGAATTCAAAACCATAGAACTCAGCAGCCTTTTCTCCTGCATTTTCACAAATATGCCCTTGATCAGCTGTGGAATTTTGTTTAAGTACTTTTAAGTACTTGCCCATGCCTACGCGGAAGCGTAAACTTTAGCCTAAGCCATCATGTAATAATGTAATAAAATAGTCATTTTTCGGAAACTTGAGCCTTCTATTAAAATAGTCTTAGTGTGGATGGAAGTACACAAGTACCAAGTCTAAAATACGTGCAAAACATTGCTAGGTCGTTTTTCCAACTCAAACTAGCTCACTTAATAGCAATTACGTATCTTCTTCACCTCGTTGGTCTCGATTTGGACGCCACCGAGACTCAAGAAAAGCGAGACCAAGACCAGCCAAATACCGAGACTTACCGAGGTTTATTTGTCTCCATGTATCCTTCCGTTTCATTTATTGAAAATTAAAAATCAAGGATACGCATTTGACCCCACTTTAAACGAGACATTACCATGTTGAAAACTACGCTCGTACTTATTTGTTTATTTAGTTTTATATATTTATTGAAATTGTTACGTATTTATATTACGTACATACCTGATATTAAATCTACTTATGGACGACGCTGTGGAAATGAATTCCGCTGAGCAGTTAGATGTGTACAAGCTAAATACGGAGCTGGCTGATGCTACTTTTCAGAATGATGAGACAGCGGGCACGAGATACGCCTATATGTGTAAGTTGTGCTTGCCAATAAATAATTTATTGAAAACTAAATTTTGTTTGTTTTAGGAATGTGCCGATACCAACATTCTTTATAAATGCGAAGACTTAAACCTTAACAACCATAAAACCTTATCATTTTGTGAGAACTGTTCATTTCAATTAATTTTTTCAAACACATACGCAATAGAACAGTTTCTATGATCAGACGCACCGATCTATACATATATTATACACCGTGTGAAAGTGATAGCTTTCGAACTATGTAACTGCTCGGCGCAAAATGTATCGGCAAAGAATCGGCAATTTTTTTGCTGTTTATGGCTTATGGCAGGGCGCAACCGGAATTCCGCGTCCGGTTCCGGCATTTTTTCACCTTCCGGTTCTGTGAAATTTTTACCGGAACTAAAAATTCCGGTATTAAAATTTGGTTGGTAGAAATTAAGGTATTTTGCTACGAAATGACGATAATAAGAATTAACTATATTTCATTAGTACAGTATACAAACCTTGACAATCGCCAAAAATAAACCATCGAAGGTAGATTTCGTTTGCATGGATTATGAAAATCCAAAATACAGCAGATAAAGTGAATACCTGTCTCCAACTAGGGTTATTTCACCAATAATATTGCAAAAAAGAGAATTTTCGGTGGAATGTATTTTTCATTCTCCGGTTTCAGGAAATTATAATTCCGGTTACCTCTGGTATATGGGCATGGGAAGATAAAATGTGGCTAAAGGTGAACTTTTTCACGTTGAAATTAACGGTCTGTTTTTCAGGTTGCGACCAGAGTGCGACCGGATATCCGGTTTCGGTTTAGTATCCGGCAAAATCCGATATCCAGTTTCGGTATATATCCAGTATAAACCTATCAAATACCGACATAGTGCAATCGGAATTCCGGACTCTAGTTCCGGCATGTTTTCACCTTCCGGCTCCTATAAATTAACCAAATTAAAAATTCCGGTGATAGTATTAAATCTTTGTCATTTTTATAATGTACTAATGTTTAGGAAGCCTTTTTAAAGCCAATTGATCGATTAATAACGATAGAAACGAAATATATAGATAAAAATTGACATTCACCGAAAATAAACCATTGAAGGCAGCAACAGATTAAGTCAATAGTCAATACATATCTTCAACTGAACGCAATAACAGATTATTAAGTCAATATCATCTTCAACAGGGTGCATCGGAATTCCGATTCCTATAAGAATTCCGATTTAAAACGACTTCCGATTCCGATTGCGCAATCGGGATCGGAATTTCCACATTTTAATTTTAAGCCCACATGTTGCGATGTGTTCTATAAATATTCTGCATCATTTATCTATTAAAGTGTTGTAGATAAGTTAACTTAGCAATAATTAATTGTAGCGTTGCCAATTTGTTCATGCGACGTTTTCGAGAGTTGTTGCCAGCCAACAGACACCGTAAATCATTATTATACTTGTTAATACAAATTATCCGTCTAGTCACAAATTTTGTAGTTCCGATTCCGGTATATATAAATTTACTGTTCCGCTTCTGATATAATCCAGTTCCGCTTTGCACCTTGATCTTCAACTAAGGGTATTTCACCAATAATACAGCAAAAACGGCAATGGTATTCGGGACCACAATCGTAAATATCCGGTATCCGATACGTAAGTTTATAGCCGGTACCGTAACTGAATGCGGATGTCGGTTTTGCCGGATATTAAACCAGAATTGTATATCCGGTCGCATCCTGTCGATATTACGGAGAATTCTTATAGGTATTGATGCCTCCAATTACATTTGTATATACGTACGCTTAATTCTAGATCTATCAAAGACTGACACAGCAAATTCTCCACATATGACTATAACTGGATTAGAACCGCAAGACTGGAAGCATCCGTCGGTGTTTCAGTTACTCAAAGACGCCAAAAAATATACAATAACAAAAGATCAAGTACCGATCAGTAAGAAAGTAGCTGCGGAAGATAAAAAATCTGAAGATGAAAATATGGATTCTTCCGATGTTACTACAACGGCAAACGGAGATGCAGGCTCGGAGGAGAACTCAAAGACTAACGCGAATAAATCGGAAAATGCAAGATCAGTAACTGAGTACAAGGCTGTGTAAGTGGTGCCTACATATGGCAGAATGTATATTTGTGTGGTGTACGTACCAACAAAATGTCGTGTGACGCGATATGATAAAAACGGTATCGTAGTCCCAGGTATATTTGGTCGCAGATACATAAAATTTGAAATTTAGTGTATTTTGCTGGCTTCGGCCCTGGGTAAAATCCTACCCCGGGACATATCTAGTGAAGTTTCCAATTGTTTTTACGGTATTATATTAACATTCAAATTACGTATTTGTGCAAAGCTTCTGTAAACACAAGTCGTAGAGCTACATGTATTGAGTAATGATGTGCTGATACCAAAATTATTGCCGATGCCGATTCTTATTTTGAAATTTTGCCGAACCGAAGTGCACCTCTTAATAAACAGATAGGATACTACATTACATCATTATATGAATGAAGACTTAAACCCTAACCATTATTAACGATTATAATTTTATAAGAATCTTTTTTCAAACACAAACGCAAGAGAAATAACAGTTTTCCTGAGCTGTCACACTGATATGCGCCCAGATATGGAATTGATAGCATTCCAACTGACTGTTTATTTGCGAAAAGTATCGGCAAAGAATCGGCATTTTTTTGCAGTGCCGATGCTGATACTCATTAAAAGTGCTGATTAGCACCGATGCCGATTAATCAGCACATCTGTAGTATTGAGCGAAGCAACTACTTATTTATAAATTAGTCTAGTTAAACATTAAAAATTTATAAAGCACAAACGGATAGTTTGACCAACTTACTTTCCAATTAGTCAACTATTCAATTATCGGTTTTATAGGTTTCTAAACAATTACGTACGCAGATTGCTGTGCTCTAGCCCAGAAACCCTTCAGTTACCCAAATAATCTGTGAAATAATATAAAAAGTCCCAATTTAGGTTTATTAGTTCAGCTAATATGCTAGCTATATATTAGGTAACTATTCAGTTATCGGTTTTGGAGGTTTGTAAACAGTTTTTTCAAATTTATCGCACCCGAGAACACTTCCGTACTGAATTTGATTGATTGTAACTAATAATTTGTGAAATAATTTAGTTTAAAAGCAGGGTGCAGCCGGAATTCCGGTTCCGACATTTTTTCACGTTCCGGTAAATTTTTACCGCAATTAAAAATTCCGATATTAAAACTTGGTCGGTTTTAATTAAGATATTTTCCTACAAAATGACAATAAGAATTAACTAGATTTTATTAGTACAGTATGCACACCTTGACAATCAAATGAACCATCGAAGGTAGATTTCGCTTCCATGGATTATGAAAGTAAAATACAGCGGAGAAAGTGAATCCCTATATCCAACTAGGGTTATTTCATCAATAATATTGCGAAAATGAAAATTAAAATGAATTTTTCGGCGGCATGTATTTTTCATTTTCCGGTTCCGTTTACGATAAATTTATAAAATTCCGGTTCTTGTAAATTGTAATTCCGGTTGCACCCTGTTTAAAAGTCTTAATTTAGGCTTAACTAATTAAGCTAATAGTAAATTAACAAGTAGCCAACTATTTAATTATCGGTTTTGGAGGTTTATATACAATTTATTCAGATCGCCCGCTCCCAGAAATCTATCAGTAACCCTAGTATATAATCAGGGAAATAATTTAAAAAGTCCTAATTTAAGCTTATAAGTTAAGCAAATATGCGAATTAACTATTAGCTGACTATTCAATTATCGGTTTTGAAGGTTTGTTTTGTAGACAATTTATTCAGATTTCTGGCAGCTGAAAACCCTGTAGTACTGAATTCTATTGCTTGTAATCCTAATATATTATCAGTGAAATAATTTAAAAAGTCCTTAACTAATATTCAATTATCTGTTTTGAAGGTTTATGAACAATTTATTCACTTTTCTCGTACCCAAAAACACTTTACGTACTGAAATTAGATTGCTTGTAACCCTAATAATTATATTTAATACAGTCAAAAGTCTTACTTTAGGCTTAACCCATTATGCAAATTAGCCTGTACGTAGCTAGGCGGCGTAAAATTTTGAAACTGGTGCTAAATTGACAATACCAAAGGCCAAAGGATAGGGTGCGACCGCATACTGAAAATTGACAAAGCCGGAGCCGGATTATCTAATATCCGGCCGGGGCCAGACAATGAATTGAAATCTAATACTATGTTGCGTTCAAATATTAAAACGTATTTTACAATCATTTTCTTTCTTCCTTTTGTGGCTTAAGGTACCCAAAGTGTTTGCGTGACAAAGCCTAGCATCTTACGGTGACGAATTTTTACCACATTAGCAACGACACTTCCGCTATTCTATGTTAGTGTAGCGTTACGTTGAGTTGCAATATTCGTTTGGTAGGGTGCAACCGAAATTCCGGTTCCGGAATTTTTTCATTTACGGATACCAATGAAATTGCAAACCCTATGTGTATATATAGATTTAAAAATAAGGCGCGAAGTTTGTGACTTAATTGTATATAAACCTTGCGAGATAGGAGCCAATCACAATTTTTAGATTAATCCCGGTTATTATAATCTGCCCCATATATATGTCATGGTTTGAATGGCACAGCTGACAAAATTCATAAATATGAACGTGCTTTTAGTTCTAGACAAACATAAAATGTCGCAGAAGTTATTTAGTGGAAAAAGTTCGGGCAAAATTATCTGGGCCTTAAGTGGTTTACTCCCCTAACATTTAGGGTAATGTGCTTGAACCTGTACTGTACATACAAAATTCACTTCACATTACGTCGTAGGATTGATAGTCGCATGCTATGATATGCCAGACGCTAATGTTGACATTGATACGCTGAATGTTCGCCAGCTGAATGAGCGAGAAATGTTTGGCGTCTATCAATCTGCAATCTTCACAGTCTTTTATGCATTTGCGAGTCATTTTATCATTTCATTTTTGAGGAGTATATATAATGATTTTTTCGGCGGTGGCCCCCGCGCCCCGCTTGATACGCCATTACTTGACATATATATTGACATTGTTTTAGAAACGATATGAAACTGTGGTTTGAAGATGGGATTCAACGTGCACAAGATCTGTTCATAAAACTTCTGAAAGAAAAATTTGCTATCAGAGGACGTGCGATCTTGGTTCAATGTCAACTTTCTATTTGTAACCACATCTACTTTACGGTTTTTTATTTTTGACCATAAAGATATTTTAGACTCAAACTGCTTATTTTCGCAATATTAGCAAAAACAACGCTGGTTGTGCCGTATTTCATTCAACTAAGTGCTGGTATCTTCGTTATGTATGCCAACCGACAGCTCTGTGTGTTCTACTACCAGTAGTTTAGCTCCGTATAAAACATCGGTTTCCGTGTCTCCAGTTCGTATTGTGACGCATCAATTCTTGTTAGATTTTACGTATGAGGGATAGGATCGGAAGTCGAGAAACATTTTCTCCCTACTTGAAAAGTTTTGGCCTCGATAGCAAATTTGTACAACTGCGAAATTGCGGTTTGCTAAAGCCAAGCCCGAGTTTTTTGCACATAAGAATTGACTGGCTATGTTTTCAGCTCGTCTTTGTCTAGTTAGCTTCTGGGATGGTTTAACGATATTTTTAATTTATGCTCCCGTATGTTATTTATTCTTGGGATATTGTAGGTTTTGAGTTCGTTATAAATTTTTAAGGTATATAGTTAACATAGAGATTATATGATGCCAGTCACACATTAAATTACGCTAAGACATAAACAGCAAACCTTGGCAATACACATATGCCGTTTACAGTAAGTTTTTATAATTTTCATAGAAAACTACATCTAGTACTGATGCCGATTAACAGGCAAATCACTACATAGCAGGGTGCAACCGGAATCACAATTTACCGGAACTGAACGGAAGTTTGAAAAAATTACCGGAACCGAAAAATGAAAAATACATGCCACGGAAAAAATCATTTTAATTTCGTTTTTTGCAATATTATTGGTGAAGTAACCCTAGTTAGAGATGGGTATTCAGGTTATCTACTGTATTTAGGAATTTCATAATGCACGGAAGCGAAATCTACCTTCGATGGTTTATTTTCGGCGATTATCAAGGTTTGCATACTGTACTAATGAAATCTGTTTAATTTTTTATCATAATTTTTAGTGAAATATCTTAATTCCCTCCGATCAAAACTTAAGCAGAGCCGGAAGGTGAAAAAATGCCGGAACCAGAGTTCCGGTTGCACCCTGCTACATGGAATATCCAGAACCAGTTTGCAAAGAGGAACTGGATTATACCAGATTCGGAATCGGAACTAGAAATTTTGTAACTGTACGGATAATTTGTATTGACAAATATGTTGATTTAGGCTGTGTTTTGGTCGGCAACAATTTTCAAATAGTCGGAAGGCCAAATTGGCGATGATTTTTGGTTCTGTAAAGATAAACTTACAATCAATTATTCATAAGTTAACTGACCGAAAGCAATTTAATAGATAAATAATACAGAATTTTTATGCAACGTGTTACAACTAGTACGACTAAAATTAAAATTTCAAAATTTCGATTCCGATTGATTGTGCAACCGGAATCGGAACCGAAACTCGTTTTGAATCGGAATTCTAATCGGAATCGGAATTCCAGTTGTACATTGTCCAGAACTAATGCTGGTCTTGGTTGTTGACATTTTTTGTCACGTATCAGATTCTAGCAAAACGGTGTCCATAGAGAGGAAAAATAGTTCCTGGTTCGTTTAACTAACCTAGCGTCATCAAGTTTATGGAAAGCGCGTTCTAAAAATCCAGGTCATATGGTATAAAAAGATGTCCGTGTTTTGACATGATTGAGTGTTTCCTATACAAAAGGTTTACAAAATCGGTGCATAATTATACAGAAGTTGCCGTGACTTTGACCTTTCGACAATTTTTCATTGCTGCACAGTCTTCTTATTTTGTTTCTTATGGTAGCAAGATTTTAAAGCAAGCATATAAACAAACCTGATTTTGCATTTTTGTATTCGTATGGCTTATGTATATACTTAGAAACACGTTAGCATCTTAATAGATACTTTGTGCTGATTTGGAAAATTCATTATACTCAGGAAGTGCGGTTATATGAGTATTTTGTTAACAGTATAATTTATATATATACTCCACCTTCAAGTTACATAAGTGGTTAAGTTACGTATTATATTTATTATGTGGTCAACCGTATGTGTTGCGCGTAGCGTTCATTCTGTTTTTTTTTGCGAAGTTGGCTGCTTGGGTAACTATTAACCAAGTGATAAGTTAGCGGTCTGAAAAACGCAGCGAAACAACTGGACACAAAATTAAGGAGCAGACACTAAAAGCAGTTGGGTTGCGTTGGTGTCTTCTTTTATAATATATAAATTCGAATTTCCTGCGTCCGTTCAATCATCGAAACTTGTTTCTATGCGAAACTTTCCTTTGAGGAGTGCGGTAACAAAATATTTACCAACGGACTGCAGTAAACTGAAATACAGCAAGCCATTTAAACTGTCATGTTTGTTGCAATTCGTATTTTTATACTATTCCTGCATGCTGAAGCATGTGATCGCTATAATGATTTCAGTTTGGCAACGCCTGATGCGTTATACAAGATTTTATTTTAATTTTAGCTCAAACGATGAGCAAACAAGATCTTGATACACTGCTAAGCTCGTACGGCGCAAAAGGTACATTATTTGTACTGAAGGCGAGTTAAAATCTCGCCAAGTAGGTTTCACAAATTGTTAATGCGAGATTTTATAGTCCCAGCGCTGAACCAGATACTAAAGGACAGCGTGGATTAATATATTATCGGTTGGCCGTCTCTTGTTTGTCACGAGATGACAATCTGACGGTTTTTCAGTAACAAGATTTTGCGTAAGACATCTCTTTCCTGTAAAAACCATGTTTCTAACCAAAAAGCCAGGTTATCCAGCTATTTTGGTGGATATGACTGTCAGCCACGGTTTGGAGGGTGTCAATCGTGATTCGTGAACATAAATTAAGAACCCAGTTCGCAAGTATTCACTGTGTGCGTGAGGTTTTTTGTTCTCGAACATATAAGAAACGGTTGATATCGAAATTATTATGTGTACACGTTGTGTATCATGGAACTTGGCGTACGTTCCGTACATGGTTGTGCTGGTTTCTTTATTGAGTTACCGATTTACGTTGGTTCCTTATCAGCCTCGTTTGCCCACATAAAGTTTTTGGGAATGATAGAAACCAGTGTTTAACATAATAAACTTCAATAGCGGTTGCCCACATACATTATATGCATCAGGGTTCCTCCCCTGATACATATGTCATGTATGTATATACGTATGTACATTAAGTACATTTTTGTGTTTATATACAAACGTTAGGATTATGTATATATATTTTCATTCTCAATGTTATTTTACGTTTATTACGTATGTATGCTGGTTGAATGCTACGCTGAGTTCCAGGGATGCCATGGGGATGGAATCCCTATGAAGTGCTGGCGGGGTGGCAATTAGTTCAAAATTGGTGGGGACCGCCGCCGTGGATTATAAAATTTCAACACACATTTTCTGGTATAGATAATGTTATGCATACATACGTATATTTATTCACTAGGTTGTTGTAGATCTCAGTATTGTCCGCGGTTAACTGCGTTTAATACCAAACATAACTTAGGCTCTCTTACAACAAACATCATATTACAACTGTGCTAATTAAGTACAAATTGAACACGCAGCTGTTTCAAAAATTAAAACCAAAGGTGTCAAAAACTTTTGCGCTTCACACGGACTTGGGTCGATACCTCTCCAGGTGGGCTGCTGTGCATCCGGCTCCGGCAGTTTCTGGATCTTGGTATTTAGTGTATACATGGTTTCATTGGGTTAGGAATAGAAATATGCTGAGATATATTATATACCTACTGTTGCGTATCCGGCTCCGGCATTTTTTTGGTATCCAGTTGAATTCTGATGGGGTGGGGTTGAAAATGTTTACATATGACGTCCCTGCTGAGTTCCGGTTCCAATACGGATGTCAGTTGTTTGACTGTAAGACTATTGTCATCCTATATATAATAGTACTGAAATGTACATAGTTTTTACTTGATAGCGCATCGCGTGTAATCTGTCCATTCCCTTTTCACTCTAAATTTAATGAGTTTTGAAGGGTCATTGTGTATATATAGCAATGAACGAAAAACTGCTTTCTACACACAGCTGTCTTTTGCAACCCCTCTTGAAGGTATATTGAAAACTTTAACTTGCGTTATAGTTAAGAGTAAAACGTAGCTATACTAGACTATGCGAGCTGCTCAGTGACCCATGGTAACGAACTCAGTTTATCGTGAACGATTACTGAGATGTAAAACAGCCTTATGAACAAATCTGCGAATGACATTTCAATGCTAAACTGTGTGTATTGAAAATTTCTTAAACCCATTGCGAAATGAGTATTCCCGCCGGTTTTAAATTGATTCCCACCCCGCACCGCAATCCCTAGGCAATGAGTATTCCCATACCCATGGCATACTTATAAGCCTAAGCCTAAGCAGTAACAATAGCCTTAATCCGATCCGGTTAAGGTATCCGGTATAACCTACCGGACATTCACGGTTGTGGTTCAATATCCGGTATCCGGTAAATTAATATCCGGTTGCACCCTTGCCAAACTTACTTTCCACGATTTATTTTCGATGATTGTTAAGGTTTGTATACTAACACTGTACGTACTAATAAAATCTATAGATTTTATTTTTATAGATATTTTTTAGTTATATGCTTAAATTCCACAGATTGAAATTTAATACATAGGTACGGAAATTTTTTTATTCCTCAAAAAATTTACAGGAACCGGGACGTGAAAAAATACCAGAACCGGAATTCTGGTACCACTCTAGCAAGTTGGAAACGGAATTGCGATTCCTATTGCACAATCCATCGGAATCGACATTTTTAAATTTTAATGTAATTCTATTTGTTGTGGTATGTTGCAGAAGAATTCTGTATCACTTATCAATTAAATTGCTTTCGATAAGTTAGTTTATCACTAATAGATTGTAGTTTAGCTTTACAGAAGTAAAATCATCGCTAGTTTGTTCATGCGATGTTTTTGAAAATTGTTGCCAGCCAACGGACACCCTAAAGTTTCATTCACTCATGCAAGTTTTTGTATCGAGAACTCGCAGCTTACACTCGCCGGGAATAAACCATTGAAGGTAGATGCGCTTAAATCTAAAATACAGCAGACAAAGTGAATACCTATCGCCATCTAGGGTAATTTCACCAACAGTATTGCAGAAAAGAAAATTAAAATGAATTGTTCATTGGCATGTATTTTTCGTTTTCCGTTTTTGGTAATTTTTTCAAATTCCGGTTCCGGTAAGTTGTAATTCCGGTTGCACCCTGATGTGTATTATGATGTCCCGGGCTTTGGCCTTTAGCCAGAATCCGAACGTAGCATAGTAAGTTTATTAAATTATCCTAAGAAAATGTCGCGTGACACGATATGGCAAATAACAAACGCATTAACAGTTACTTCACAGAATGGGAGTGCCGATAAAATGTCGCGTGACGCGATATGATAAAACGGTACCGTGTTCCCAGGCACATGCTTACGCAAAAGGTACATAAAATTTGTAGTTTAGTGTACGTTGCTGTCTCCGATTCCGGGGTCCGGGTCCGGCTCTGCGACGTCTCTAATATGTATAGTTGTATGTGTATGTCTACATGTTTATATGTATATACATATACTACGTATGTGTGCATGTATGTGTATCAGAGTTGAATGCACGAAGATAAATTTCGACAACTACCTAAACAGAGTTTGGCGTATGTTGGCTATTTAATTGCTAGAATGACAGTGTTTGTATGCGTAACATCTTAATAGAAACAAAATTCTGATATTAACTTAGTGTAAACAATGGAGTATAGATATCCAAATTAATATGAGCAACAACTTAAGTAGATTTGTAAGCACATGTATGTACAACGGTTGCCCCGGTGCGTAGGCCGTGACGGGTATCCATCAAGGTGCGAAGCGGAACTGGATTATACCGGAATCGGAACTAGAAATTTTATGACTGTACGGATAATTTGTATTGACAAATGTAATGTTGATTTTGAGTGCCTGTTTGCTGGCAACAATTTTTAAAAAAAGTCGCATGACGAAATTGGCGATGATTTTAGGTTCTGTAAAGCTAAACTACAATCAATTGTTGATAAGTTAACTCTTCGAAAGTAATTTCATAGATAAATGTTACAGAACTTTTATGCAACACATATATCACAACAAGTAAGATTAAAATTAAAATTTCAAAATCCCGATTCCGATTGATTTTGTAATGGGAACTCGTTTAAAATCGGAATTGTAATCGGGATCGGAATTCCGGTTGCACCCTGAAATCAATCGGGACCAGGTGTAAATTACTGCTTATTCTTATTCCACTCTTCAATAAGTATATCGTTATGTGAATATTACATTAAGAATTTCTTTCCGTTTAGACGACTACAAATGAAGTCGTTGGACCTAAGGCCGGGGGCAGGCCTGGTACATCTCTACTATATATGTATTTACATACATAATGTACATGGTTTAGTGTGAATTTCTATTTGATGTCACTCCTAAACGTATTGCTAATTCTGCGCATTAAACAGGTTTATACTGCTGTTTTCGGTGATAAATATTTACTCGGTAAACAAGAATACTTATTTGTCGGGTGTTGGTACTTCTAAGGTGGCGCTAAATCCAATAGATGAAATTCTCTGTGTTCACTTGTTTACCTCAAAAACAAGCTGACAAGTTTTCGGCTGATTGATTATCCAAATTTTTTATCGTTTACAAAATTAAATTACGGGTAATTTACCACTTTCATCTCTAGCAATGAATGTTGAAACAGTTTTCTTGTTTCCGGACAATGTTTTATCGTAGCAACATCAATGCACTGTAAAATTACACAATTAAGTATATACTGTTTCATTGTATGTTTGGCTGTTATTTGTATCATTGTGACTACGCGTCGCGTAGTTTCTATTGCCATATTCGTTGTTTTATGGATTAATGGATGAGTGTTTAAGAGTTGGAATCGTCATATTTTGGACGTCGAGTATGTTTTATTGGTGTCGAAGATAAGCTGACCGAAGAAATGGTCAGAGAATCCATTCCAGACATTGAAGAAATAACTTTTTGCCAGAATCCACAGAAGTACGATTGTGGCCAAAAGCAATTTCTATCATCACGCTTTATTTAATATTACCGGAGAGTTCTTTGGTTCGTATTTATAACTAAATTCCAGCATTTCGCTTGCCCAATCTCCAGTGGAAACACATTATCGATTGTGACACCGAATCCCACCCGATCGGACATGATGAGCTGTGGTTGTTTTTAGAAAAGACTCGAGATAAAAATAGTCTCTATGGCTTAGGTTTAGAATTATGCATATACACCATTACTACCCTCATCGATACACATTGATCGTATGTTTAGCTAATTTTGCTTAAATTTGTTATTTCAATGCTTAGAGCTGGCGCTAACCTATGTTTTTGTCTTTCCGTTTTTATAAGTATATATGGTACTTGTTTCCCCCCACGTGAAATCCTACTGATACGAGCTTGGACCTAAGCCTAAGCTTGAGAGTAAGTTGGAACTTAAGTCTAAGTTTAACCATGAGATAATGTAACGATAAAATCGTTTGGGAGGGGAAACTTTCGCTTTCACGTTAGGAATGTGCCGATAGCAAAATTTTTGCCGATACCGATGACGATTCTTATTTTAAAATTTTGCAGATGCTGATTCCATCTTTAGTGCACCATGCTTAATAAACAGATAGGATACGTACTGCATTACATCATTATATGAAGACTCAAGCCCTAACCAACATAAACGATTATAATTTTAAACGAACGGTTCATTTGAATTATGACTGGACACACTGATATGCGCCCAGAAATTAGCATTCAAACTTACTGTTATGTGCAAAAAGTATCGGAAAATAATCGGCAATTTTTTGCAGTACCCATGCCGATTAATCGGCACATCCCTAATATACGTCCTGTACATATAATTTCAAACCAGGGGAGAATTTTTCAACTGTAGGGCAGAATATGGAGAATCTGGCCGATCGAGTGAAAGCCTCTCCATTAGCAAAATGTCAAGTTTTAATCCTAACGTATATAGTTCACGTATTCGACTTATATTTTGCCTGATTACATGTTTGGCTTATAATATATAACATATATAAATCTCAAAGCGTTGACTAGCGTAGCGGCTTGTAGAATCCGACTTTTAGGAAGCGATGTTGTGTGGTTGCGCTTCCATCGCCCGATCGAACGTTAATTGTTTTACGCGAAAAGCGCAATTCAAAAATGTTTGGAGACTCGAAATATCAGTACACAAAGTATATGAAAAGTAAGCAGTCAAGCGGTATTTTTTTAATTTGGCGTGGTCTACTGCAGGGTGGCATCGAATCCAAGATTTGACCGAATTCAAATCCATTGCTAATTTGCCAAATCCTAATCTGAACATTGAAAGCGGCAAATTTCAGATTCATATAACGAATTTTATTTTAAATTTTTATATATTGTTTAAATTGAACATGTTGCCGAAGGAAGTAAATGCGCATTTCGCTTACCAACACAGACAGCGAACGATTGTTGAACACTGCTACCTGGTTATACAGCGATTTGAGAAACAGAATGATTCGTCCTTTTACCCAATATTCTATTGTGAGAAAGGAAACGCTAAACACTTTGATTTTGTTGTGACAAGGCACAAATAGTTGCATTTTCGCGTTTAAAACATTTATGACATCGTGTAAAAAAATATGGGTCATTCGCATTTATAATGTCTACACTATGTTAAAAAATTCTCCAGTCACGGGATCAAAAACAACATTATAGCTTTGAGTTAGGGTTGTACTGAGGGGTTTTTGAGACAGTGGGATTTGTCCCGAGACTTTTCGAAAGCTATGGGGACAGTAGCTACATGATTGAAAAATAAAGTAAAAAAAATAAAGTTCGGCGGCGTTAAAGTATTGAAAACTTTTGTTAAAAATATTATTTTTGTTTTCGGTAACGGTAAAAATTGACCGAGACCGAGACCGAAAATCTCGGTCTCGGTAGGTTGGGTCTCGGTCTCGCTTTTTCGACAGAGACCGCCCATACCTGTGTATTAAAGGTAATAAAATTCGACGGTAGCCCTTTATATGTTTATTCTGTTACCAAGCGCGTAGCCAGGGGTTCATGTTTCAAGCCTTCCCCGTGGAAGTGTTGTTCAGTGTATTTAGACACCGTAACTGTTTGCAACGCAAGAAACTGCCGTTCGAAGTGGTGACACATGATACTACAGGGCTATAAAAGGGCGGGTAAAGATCTGTATCGCACGGGTAAAAATTCACAGTTTTTACCCGCGCTAAACTTTTGCATTGTGAGGCACAAAACGTACGCTATTTGCTGTTTTACTTCTGATCAGTTGCTGTCCGGTGCTTTATTTCGTTGGGTTTGAAATTTTGTTCATTGTAGTAATGTGTAAAATTCGTTGAAAATATAATGCAAAACGTCGTTAATGTGCAAATCGCATGCGATCATTAAAATACTGGTTTAGCTTCAAGCGCGGGGAACAGGTGGGTTGCGGGTAGATCTTTTTATTTACGTGGGTGAAGCACGTGTCGGGCAAAAAATCGTTACCCATATCCCACTTTGGTTCCGCTAGAGTTCGTGTCAAAATTCAATTCCAGTTTCTGCATTCGAAGACGCAGAAACAGGATTGTTTCCGGCTTTGTAGCAAATTATATGTAATAATTTAAATATTGGAAACTTTGGCTTTAAAAATATATTTCGAAATGGTCGTTTTTGCAATTACTTCAGTTTTGTTAATAAGCTGTTAGAATAAAAATAATTTGTGCACCTTTAGAACAAACACGACACTTCTGTATATTTTGGAAATTGATGGCCACCGAAAACAAATAAAATATGCACTTATGTACCTACAAACCTGATTTGAGTCAGTATATCAGTATGCGTACATGCTTAGTTTGTTGTAGTTTTTGTTAAGGTCTGGTTGATCGAGAGAAAGAAATCACAGAAGAAAAGCTGAACGCGTTTTTATCTATCCGTGACAGTCCAGGTTAGTTGCGGTTTTATGTTTATGCTTTGTCTTTGTGTTGTGACTGAGTGATAAATTTGAGGGATTCTCTATAACTAAACAATAAAGTAAATTTTTTTCCCAAAGAATACTCGGTTAATAGTATGCGATTTTACAGCCTTTCCATGCTGCATCTTCTGCTGCGTTCTAACGACTACGGATTGACTACAAATATAATGTAATATGCTCCTCTATGCAGGTTATATGCTTTGTTGGAGGCAATTTTTCTAAACTCGGGAAGATTTTTATTTAGTTTACAGAATAAAGTATAACTTTAGCTGTCAAACGTCCAACGGAGAAAAGCAAAGGAGGCCGATCTGGCACAGGAGGTGGTCGACTTAACCGAGGAAAACGTACCGGAGGTACGTGTATAAATTTAAATTCAACCGTAAAATAGACAACCAAGCTAGTTTTCCAACAAAATTTGTAAAATCAGAGAACCGGTGGAAAACGGTCGAATTTTCACAATGTGGCATCTTGTTTATTTTAAAATGCTACAAAATGTTCAATGTAGATCACCGAAGACTAGCTGTAAGCATCGCGTACAGTAATTATCAGAAACAACTAATTCAGAAATTAATTATAAACTAAACCTTTTGTTTGAAGCAATGCTGCTAAGCTCTAAGACCATTGTCTGATTATTGGCAGGGTTTCCATGTGTGTGTTGACAGAAATTTTATTCTTGTTTTATAGATGTGTACATTCATATTGAAAAATAATTGTTTTGATCAAAATTTTAGACAGATATTCGCGTGAAAGCATCCTCACCAAGCGGCCGAACGTTGGTGCATGGTATGTTTATGATAGAATATTATTATAACGCACATTGCTCCAAGTTATCCGTCTTTGCACGTGTCCTCATGCCCATGTCTTTGATGCAATTTCAAATTATATGTTTGGCTTTGCTTTATACGTATTTATTTTTTGTCAGTCTTGAATAATTTTTAAGTGCAAACTACTGCAAACACGGAAGCGTATATAACAGCGCTTCAGCAGTCAGAAAACCGTATGTATTTGTTTTTATACGTGGCTTGCGGACCCAGGTATCTCCCCTGTTAGGTATTTTTAGGATGTCTATGGGCGGAGGCTATGGTACAGGTGGTATGATGATGACCTCTGGCTATCAAGGTAATGCTGTAATGGGCGGCGGATACGGTGCTCCGCCCAGCGGCGGTGCAAATCGTAATGCAGCATTGATGATGGGTCAGTCAAGCGCAAACCGAATGGGTATGTACGATTTTTATTGGTTTTTCATTTTGAATTCCAAACATTTCTAAACATTTCTACCATGAAATTCATTCGCGAAAATTCACACAGCACATTACAAAATTAGAACTTGTTAGTTTAATGCAATAGGATGATTAATTTGAACGCACTATGGTCACACGTCGGCAAACGGGAATAGAGAAAAACTGATATTCCTAACTCACAATTTCGATACGAATGCTCGTGTTACAGCGTAATCACCACGCGAAATTTTTCGATCGAAACAATCAAACTAGCGTAGTCCAATGTCCCCCCTAAACACAAAACAAATTGTCTTCTATTCATTAAATATTGTCTGAAATTTAAGACAATTATGCCTTGATACAAACTCGTGACATATATATCTTGAATTCAAAACTTTTATTCTTAAATTTTTCAGTAATATTGGTGTAAAATTTTTCACACTTAAATGTCTTAAATTTAACAATTTGTTTTATGAACGATTAAAAAATATTTCTGAAATATGACAAATGTTTCTGAAATAAAACATAAAAAATAAGAAAATTATTTCTTGAATATAAGACAACTATTTCTCGAAAAAAAGAAATTTGTGTCTTATAAGTTGGCAATAGGAATTTCTTGAATATAAGACTTTTATGTTTTAATGATTAAGAAACGAACTTCTGAGCTGTTTAAGGCTATTAATGTCTGAAATACAAGACATTTATGTCTTGAAGATTTAAGAAAGTAGAGTCTTGAAATTTGAAGGCATTTTATTTTGTGTGTAGGGACCCAATGGTGTTAAATTTTTTGCAATCAGACGATTGGTTAACGAATTATGGTCAAATAACTGATTTGACGCCGACCCAAATCGTTAACAGCACGCTAAATCAGTTATTTGACAATAACTCGTTAACCAATCGTCTGATTACAAAAAATTTGCACCATTCAACTCTGCTCTGCAAGCTGCACCGAATGATACATAATTTTGTCAAACTTTTTGACAAAATTTTTTGGGGGTCCTTTTTTCTTAAATGGTTAAACCCTAAATGTTTTACTTTCAAGAAATTGCTATTTCCAATTAATAAGAGAAATTTCTTCATTTAAAAAAATAGTTGTCTTAATATATTCAAGAAATAATTTTCTTATTGTTACATGTGTAAAAAAAGTTGCCAATGTAAAGAACAGGGGTGGAACTGTATTATAAGCTTATTCCTAAGCTTAAGCTTACTCTACTGCAGTCCCATAGAAAAAAGTTCCGCCCCTGATCTCAGGGTGCAACCGGAATTCCGGTTCCGGCATTTTTTCACCTTCCGGTTCCGGTAATTTTTTACCGGATTTAAAAATTCCGGTGTTATAGTTTGCCCGTTTTCTTAACTTTGCTAATTTTTAAGAATCTCTTTTGAAAGCCACTTGTACTCCAAATATAAGCCTTTGATGGTAGATTTCACTTCAATCGACGACGAAAATCTAAAATACAACAAATAAAATAAATACATATGTTCGACTAAGGTTATTTCACAAATAATAGAGCACAAAATACGATTAAAAGGAAATTTTTGGTGAAATGCATTTTTCACTTTCCGGTTCCGGTAAAATTTTCAAACTCCGGTTCCGGTTCGGGTTCCGGTAAATTGTAATTCCGGTTGCACCCTGCCTGATCTTTATGGGCCAAAAGCTGCTCCGTTTATATTCTTAAGCGTGTAAATGACTGAATTTCAAAACATTTCGGGTTGAGCTCACGTTCCCCCAACCTAACTTTACATCTTGAACTTATCTTAGTTTGTAAAGTTAGGGTATTGGGTTTAGCTTTAGTTTTTTAATTTTGGGGTCGGTTTGCAAATCTCTGTGTTTTTATTTCAGTCATATTTGTCTTACATTTCAGAAATATTTTCTAGATCGTTCATAAAACAGTCTTAAATTTAAGACATTTAAGTGTGAAAAATTTAGACCAATATTTCTGAAAATTTTAAAAAATAAGTCTTGAATTCATGACATAATTGTCTTCAGTTTCAGACAATATTTCTTAAATACAAGACAATTTATTTTGTGTGAGGGGGATCTTCGGACCTTCAAAAACCAAAATTGTAAAAATTACAAATTTGGCTATGGAATAATCAGGGGAGGCTATGAGAAGCTGAAATACGCAAAAATTTTCAAAATCCGACCACTTCTGGGTAAACGCGTATATTTTAGCATACACGATAACGTTTCTTGGCGCAAAATAATGCGAAGAAAAATTTGTACGAAGTGTACCAAAGTTTTAGACTAGCGTTGAGTTTTCGTTAATATTTTCGTTTATGATTGTCTGGCATTTCGCTACCCTAGGCTCCAACGCAGGGGGAGGGGTTTGGAGGTGCCTCCGTGTTCGACCCGGGAAATTTGATGAGTGGAGGCTTTTTAGAAAGCCTCTATATAAAACAATTTTTTGTAATTTTAGCAATATTTTTGCTTAAATTTGCTATTTTGAAACTTAAGGGTAACGCTAACCAGTGGTTTTGTCTTTCCGTTTTCTCCAGTGTTTGTCTTTCCGTTTTTGTAAGTATAATTTTATACCACGGCGATTATTCGATTGGGGGCTGAACATGAGGGGATTTGGCCAAGTGGTTGGAAGCCCAACGTGCGAAATGCCAGTGTGTTCATCGTATTCGTTATTGAATATTATTGTAGGATATGCGTTGAGCGGAATGTCTGGCCAATCAATGGGTTACGGGTAAGTCGCTGTATATTGTAGTTTTGAAATGTGCTTTGCTTAATACCTTGGTTCGCCTCTGGCTCCCGTGAAATTTGCCAAAGGTTCTGGCTCCTTTTTATACTTATGATTTGTGCTATATTTTCAAGTCTTGATTTTGTATCCGTTTAACATATGATATATTGCTTAATACAATTGTCTACAATTCTTATTACAGGGGAGCTTACCAAGGCTATAGTTACTGAAATTTGATGGACTGAATTTTATGACATTATTTGTGTAATACTCTTGTTTTATCGTGGTGTATTATAGTGTATGGCAATTGCCTAGCCA
The DNA here is from genome assembly GCA_030248215.1 of Enoplolaimus lenunculus. Classification (NCBI taxonomy): domain Eukaryota; kingdom Metazoa; phylum Nematoda; class Enoplea; order Enoplida; family Thoracostomopsidae; genus Enoplolaimus; species Enoplolaimus lenunculus. Next base: position 50,656 of record JASANG010001999.1, on the reverse strand, counting down.
CAAAAGATTTTCTTTTAGTATTTTCGAACACGACCATAGAAGCAAATTGTTTGGAGGATGTCCTCATTCCTGGCGACTTAACGCCCTTGGTATTTGATTTGAGCATGGCTTTATTGTGCACTACCTTGCACTGAGTTTCAAAGGAAAGTGGAATTTGCTGGCTTCATGAAATTTAGCAGCCTGTACCAGTTGGCGATAAAATCGGAAGGGTTGCACATGAATTTGCGTTATGTCTATTGTCTAAGCTTGCAGTTTGTGGTAAAATCATCCGAGAACCACCGTTGATGCAATTAATAGTACGATGTGCAACAAGTGACAAAATTAATGCCAATTATTAAAAAGTTTTAGCAAATTCGCTAATTTTTAATTTTCACAAGCCCCACGTGAATGCATAACGTTTCCGTTATATTTGCTGTCAGACTGACGCTCTGATATGCGATGAAGGGCCAATGTTACTTTTAGGGCCTTAACAGTAGATTAAGCGTATTCCTAAGCCTAGGTCTACGGGTTGCGAAAACGTATGCCTAATCCTAAGAAAAATTGTCTAGACCCGCCAGAAATCTGGACGCCCTAAAAGTAACATGGGTGCGATGAAGTATGTACACATTAACACATGTAAAATGTTACTTGAGGTGGGTTTTTTAATAAATGTATTTCAATTCAGTAGTAAAGTGTTGTTGTAAAGTATCTCTTGAGTGCAAACTTATACCAATTTCTGTAGTTGAATTTCCATAAGTTTACATTAATCGTATCGTTTGGCGCGTTTAATAATACAGTACACTTTTGCCCATATCGAGATTTGTTAAAAATAAATTTAAAACCAAAATTTTGGACATCGCTTTATAGATATTTATTAAAACAATAAACTACCTAATGTCACGTCGGCTTCAGCTTTTTTGGTGACGTTCATGCTTTCAGAAATTCAAAATACGGCAAAAATTTAATCCAAAGATGGGCCGAGCCGGAGGGGCAGCATAATTTTAGCAGATCTGAGTGAATCCCTAAGTTTAACAATTATTGAGGTGTGCCGCCACCAGAAGTTTTACCGGAACTGCAAGTTCATTTTCTACGCAGTCAGAAGCGATGATTGTGCCCTAGTCGATGGGTATACTGTATGCAATTCGAAATTTTCACGTCAGCACAGGACCACACATTTTAAACTTTCGCACCAAAATTTGAATTTGTCATCAAAATTTTAATTTACCGATTGAATTTCAAGCCAAAATATGAATTTGCCCGCCAAAATATAAGTTTTCGCGCTAAAATTTAATTATCCCACCAAAACTTAAATCTTCCCCGTAATGTATACCTTATTAGCTTCCAAACTCGAAATTATATATACCGCTCAAAATTTGCATTTTCTCGCCAACATTTAAGTTACACTAAACTCAGAATTAACAAACCCACCATTAGTATTACATATATAATAAACCGATGAGATGCTTTTTGGTTATCTTATTTCCAGATTTAGAATGGAATCCAACTGGCTGTTATAGTATAGGAAGTAGTTTTCAACGTGATGAAGACTATGTGTAAGTATTTGGCAAGAGAACGGCTGCGTTTGATAGAAATCAGCCCATACATGCGCTATAACAACCGCCTAGCACATTGCACGGAAGCTGTTAAATGTATATAATTTCTATGCGATTTCCAAAATGCAAGTATCAGTAACACGTTCATATTCCTTGCGTGCCTCAGCGCATGATTTTTACTTTGCCATAACACCGCTGTTAAAACGCATCTCTTGACCTTCTGCTGCTACACAACTCTCACGTTAAAGTATAAGTGTGCCCTTAATACCGAACATATTGAGGCGGAAGAAAACTATTAACAATATTTTGAAGTTGTCTTTTTGGCCCGTCACGGTGAAGATATATGTGAGAAAGGACGGTGCTCTCTCGCTGCCCCATATTTGTAACTCTGTTAGATGTACTTGAGGGGGTAATAGACGGTCGCCCTCCCATCGTAGTGTTGGCGCTAAGATTCGCGCAAACCTTAAGACTCATACGAGACAGTATAGTCGTCGACAAAATTTGAATTCTCAATTGTCGGCTACCGAGTTATTTGCGTTAACCGGTTTCGACAATTTGTGAACCTGTCAGAACTTTCAGCAAAGCTTTTTGCAAAACCGAAAAAATTCTTAAAACCTACTGATCGTGGTATTAACAATAGGCGAAATTGTAACACTTGCATCGGGCAAATGAGACAGACAGAACAGGCAAAGGCGGATCCAAAATTTTTTTGCCAGATGAGCGGGCTGGCAAATATTGTGAAATGCAAAAATTGTAAAGTAACGACCTTATCTTTTTATCACAAAAAATTGTAAGGGTAAAAATTTGATTTTTTACAAAAAATTTCTGAGGGGAAAATTCTAAGGGAGTGGGGAGCTTACAATTTTACCACAAAAATTCTAACAGGAAGGCGTAGGCCCCCCCTTCCACTCTGGATCCATAGTGGGAACAGGTAGCCTAAGTGTTTATGAGTAATTGATTTAAAAGAAAAGGTAGCCTAAGTGTTTATGAGTGATTTAAAAGAAAAGACAAAGACTAAAAAAGTAAAACTTACACGCTCGTAGCCAGAGATAGTCCCGTAGGTTTCAAACCCATATATAGAAAAATTTTGCCACCCTGAAAATGCTATGGAATTTGCAGACGTAAATGAGCTGAAATGTTTTTGCAACCCTTTCTAGCATGCTGAAGTGGCTACGAATAACGCTTCACAGTAATAATTTGTCGTAAAACCTTGCACCATCCAACGTATTTACTCGCAGTTAACCAAGCATGTTCACTCAACTTGGCTCGGAATTAAACAGTTGCGCTATTCGGTTGTTATATTATGTTCATCATCGCTGCCAATTGGCGTTGTCCACTTCCGCACAGGTCTCAGTGTTTTGGCATATTAACATATCGCAACCGTAAAGAAAGCTCCAAGCTGCACAAACATGACTGTTAAAACACCATGTCGATTGACTTACACACCAAATAGTTTCACCTGATTAATATTGTTTGAGATATTTGCTCTTCATTCGAACACGCCTATATTGCAGTATATCAGATCTGACTAATCTTCGAATGTAGTCTGGATTATAAAACGTACAGTATTTCCGCTGCACTACGTAAGATCCGCTGAAGCAGTTACCAAAGAAGATGAGTTCATTTTTGCAAGCCTCCATTGCTAAAGAATGTTGATAAGTTGTTATTTGCACTGAAATGAAGCAAACTATATGATATTGCAAACGAAAACTGTTTATATCACAGCTTTACGCAGGGGCGTAGCCAGAGGGTCACAGAGGGGGCATGCGCCGAATGATTTTGAATAATTTCAAATTTGATTAAATTGAAACTATGATCTCCTTCATTCCCACACACTAGTTGTTGGTGGTGCTTTTCTATTCTTAACCGACATTGCTTTTTAGTGGTATATATATGTACGAAAATTTATTTACTCGCTCGTTGTCGTGTGCAGTGACTGTTTTTTACGATTAACACCCTATATCTTTAAAGTATTTGTGTGCCCCTCCCAAACGAAAAACCTGGCTACACGAACGGCTCCGCTTTCCAGTTCCTGTTCATTCGGGGTTCACGCTGTATACCTAACATTAAGAACTGATGCCAATATTCGAAAATTATGAAATCATTAACTAAAAAATAAAATAACGCTCTTAATATAAATTTAGTCAGACTTTCTAAACTTTGCAACTCAATGGTATAAAATTGGAAATGTTTTATCATCACACGTACACTGCCAATTAAACAATATCCATGACATATCACAACGTTCCTCAATTAATTAAACGTTGGTACATCAATACTAAGCTATAAAAACAATTCTGCTGACCTGTACGAATTTCAGCTGAAATTAAAATTCTGTTGAAACCACGGTTGTTTAAGATGAGTTAACAACTGACAACATTTTGTATAGAAAAAAGTTCCTTGAGCGAGTTGCGTTTTATTCTCTTATTCTTACCTCATTTCAGTTTTCGTTCTTTGTATCTTTAGTATTGCATTTAATTCGGCACCGGTTTTCGTTTTGTACTAAAAATTAAAACAAAAACAAAAGTGAATGTGTATGCAGTACTTAAATACTGACGTTTACTCATAATCGAATGTAAGTTGAAATGTTACAACGTATTATTTCGGTGCACTTTAGGTACCGCGTTAAGCTCTGACCAAAACGCCCAACAACTAATTTATGATATATATGTCGTAGCTACAGCAAATATTTAGCCATGTAGCCAACATAGTTAGCCATCGTACCAATTGTCACAGCGGCTAGCTGCCGCAGCAAAGGCACCTGATTGGTTTAGAAACATCAACTAAATGGCCGTGGTGCAACGTGATTACACAGCACGCTTCATACCTGAGCAACACAATACGTTTTTCAGGCGGTGATTGGTCTAACATATTTTTACTTGTCCAAGCATTATTTAGTGTTTTAACTGAGAGCAATTTGAACTACTTGCCGCGGTGGCGAGCCGCAGCGACAACTGGTGCCGTGACTAGCCATGTTGGCGATATAGTTAAACTGGCACAGTCGCTACTTCATATCTTTACCCTTGGTTGCCCCTCCTGTATGCTCTTGAGATAAAATATTGTTCTAAATGGCAATAGTAAATAGGTTATCAAACAAGCAAATTACCATAACCTCAATGAAAAGGAAAATGCACACAGTTATGAATATATCACCACCTACAAAAACATACGAACCTTCATAAGTATATTTGTGTGCAGTGGTTCAAAAGCTACGATACATATTGTTAACACATAAAATAAATAAATAAAATACCCCTGTCAGATTCTTGACGACTAGAAGTTGACTATACAAGCGTTGTCCTTCGTCACGTCCACAGAAATCGACCAACTGATGCTTTTCAAGCGCAAACAGTGTCGCTCCATTTTGACCATCCATAACAGCGCGAGTTCTGCAACAAATGCAAAGAAAACACGAGCAATGTACCATTAACGCAAGTTTAATCCTTCAAAAACCACTTTTTCAATGTATTTTAAGTACTGTTTTTAAAATATATTCCAAAAAACACGGTGAGCGATGCGGTTTTGTTTTATTTTTTAAGTAAAGTTCGTTGTTGTTCAATGATCAAAAGTGCACCTGTTTGTAAATCCTTTCATCAACAGCCATTCGGCGACTTCTTGACTACTCGACGCTTCGTTCAATATTGGTGGTGGCATTAAATCTGAAGTTGCACTACCGTTTGTTGTTGCTGTTGTTGCGATAGTTGTCGGTGTTGCCGTTTGCAGTTGCGTCGTTGCTGAAGGCAGTGATAACGACGACGAGGAAATGTTTGTTGTGGTGCTGCTAGCGTTGAAATACTGTTCACTGTATGTATTGGTTGGCATTATTTTTGTAGAATTTGAAAAAGAATCGTTTTGAAACGCATCAAAATGTGGTCCAGAGCGTAGATGCAAAGTATGCTCCAATTCAGCTTGAAGTTTGTCGTTTGTCGTCACGTAAACCACAGAACGGTGTGTTTTTGGTCGATTCGACTCTTAAAAACACTATGCCAAACATTAATTATTGAACTAAATGTCACAATATTAACACAAAAGCATTAGTTATCAATTAATATGATGTGGACTGAATCGTTGTACTATAAATATATACTTTGCCAAATGCGTTTGACTGACAGTGCAAAATGCAAATTTTAATGAGTGTCGTCTCAAAACCAAGCAAATATTATAATTTTAAGCGCATAACCAATAGAAAGATAGGCCTAATTTTAAGTATTTTAAATATTTACGGTTTTTAAATATTCACGGTTTAAAATTTTGTATTTTGACATTTTGTACGCTGTTCGATAGTCTGAATGTCTTGCTTATAGAATTCTACTGGGGAGTTAATTTTTAGGCAAATAGAAATACAGATACTATACGACATCGTCACACGACGCAAATTTCTACGCTGCACAGGCCATCAACTACAAAAGTTTAGTTTTCATGCGTTCACCTGGAAATCCTGAATTCCTTCCTTCTACCGAATATCTGTCCGAGCCACAGTGTTGATTTGCTATTGAACTGTCACAGGGCGTTTCTCCAACAGACTGCGACGACCGATATCTTTGCTGGTTTGTATCCGCAATATAAAAAGATCGTTGGTTTACTACCGGTGGAAGAGGCGGTGCAACAGGTATGGCAGCCGGGATTGCAGTCTGTACGTTGTACTGGTTGTTTTTGTTGACCTCGCTGTTGAACCATACGTTTTCGCTGTGAATATTACCTCTAGACACAGCGAAATATTGCGAATTACTGCTCGCCAATGAACCAGTCGAAGTTGACGGAGGGCGCATATCTAAATAACATAAATGTCATTAATTTATTTTGATAAAATAAACTAATAAGTGTATTTTTTTGTAAAATTAATATTCTTTTTAAAAGAATTTTTTTCTTAATCTTCACGAGCAATGTTGCTAATTTAAAGGTTTCTTCACAGCGTAAATACTAAGAAGCGGCTGTGTTTTTGGTATATATGCGCTAGTACGTATTTGAACAAATACCATAAACCGGTTGCACGGGCTTGTGATGTTTCTAAGAAAACGAGCAAATACGCTTCTTTAAGATTTCGAATGGCCTGTTGGATTATAAAGGTCAAAGAAACGCTTAATTCGGTCGCAAAACGTCTGCGTATATAATACAAAAAGTTAACTAATTAAGAGTTGCGCTATACTTTTTTGACGTTGTTGCCATCCGGAGTCATCCGTCACCTGCGCGGTACCGTCCGGCGCCGTCCGTCATCCGTACAGCGCCGTCCGTCATTCGTACGGCGCCGCACTTCACCGTGCAGTATCGTACGCAAACAATTCCCGTACTATAACATATGGTTACTCACGGTGACGGACGGCGCTGTACAGGTGACGCACGGTGACTCACGGCACCAGATGTGTGACGCACGGTGACGGACGGCGCCAGATGGGTGACGCAAGCCGACGGCGGCGCCGTGTGCGTGACGCACGGTGACAGATGGCGCCGGACGTCAAGTATAGCGCAACCCTTACTTTTAGCCCAGGAGCTGCTGACCGAGTAAGAGCAAACTTTCACAGCCGTGTATTAACATAAACGTGTTCGGGTATTAAGGGCGGAACATACGATTTGGTCAATGAATTTAAGGCGTCAAAAAGTCTGAGTGTGTAATGGAACCAGGCTGAAATTTACATCGGGGGAATGAACGGGGTATGATCTTGCATCCACTAAACACAAACTTTTAACTTCGTAGACCCGTAAAATGGGGTTCATTCAGGACATACCGAGAAACTGCTCAGATCTTAAAACATCTCGTAATCAGTTAATTAGAATTAATTACTACAGGCACTGTTGCTATTGATGCGAACTTGTTATAACGCTCCAAATATTGAGCAGGTCATTTCAAGCTCTAAATTATTCAGTTTTTGAATTTGTCATACAGTAGTGACCTCCAATGTAATTCGGTTGCGGGCTGTTATTTACTTTTTAATTCATTCCATGCCGGTTGGAACCAGCACCCTATTTATTATTCTGGTTTTTTCAGCACAACTGATTTGGTCGGAAGCATTTTTGTTACTTGCGAAATCCGTTAACCTTTTTGGGTTTTAATAAAGTTTATGCGAGTGAGGGACCAAAATGGAAACTGCCTCTTACTAACTGTCTCTTGTTGGGGTCACTACAGTACACAGAGACTTTCATTGAATAGCTGATATTATTTGAAGTTGTTGCAACCAACCATTTGGTGAAGTGAAATAAAAAATTCGGTAAAATTACCATATTTACTCGGCTGGTGGTATTTATTAATGATTTTGTTTTTGTGGCATTAAAGTTGCAAGTTGTTTTTGTAGTGCTTTAGTATACTTCTCTCCATATGGTTAGGCATAGGCTTAGAAACACGCTTGGAGTACAACTTGTGCGAACAGCGGTATTGTAAGTATACGGCATCAAAACTGCTCCGCTTACAGTTCAATTTAGGGGTATTACATGTGACAGCGAGCCCCCGCTAAATATGAGGGCCGGCAGAAAAGGCAACGCCCGGTGGTACGTTTTGCACCATGCAGACTCCAATAGTTGCATACTCTTGTATCAAGCACTCTTGCTATAAACAATACATTTAACTTGTGTGCAGCTTGGAGCACAAGTGGTTCGGACGCGGCAGATCTTAAGTTTATCAATTTTTCAACTTTTAAGCGGTATTTTAACGATAAAACGAGTAAACTGTTGGTTTTATAAAACCTAACGTTTCAGAAAGATATACAACCTGCTAAATATACTGCTTTCATGTCATATCAAAAAGTGGTAAAATACATCGGACAATAAAATCAATATTTTTCTGTTTTGAATATTTAGAAAGTGCTCATATACGGGTTAATATTATATTAAAAGAACTAATAATTTACAAAAATAAATCAAGTAAGGCGCCTCTTGCATAGTTTAATACACCAGTACACCTGAGTTTCTTTAAATCGAAACTTTTCGTGAAAAATGAATCCACACATTTACAAGTAGCAAACAATTTTAATAAATACAAAATCAACTACGGCGAGCGAAAGCATGCAAATACGCTGTTATACATGCGCTTAAATACACAAAATAATCAAGCATGCAAGTGCACAAAACTGTATAGACTACGTTGCGTTGCTGCAGTTTAAGATGGAATAAAGTAAAAAATTAAAAGCCATTTAAAATTTTATTGCACTCAAATTTTCAAAAATTCAGTAAAGCCCCATTCACACGTGCAAGTTTTTGCAGCGAGAACGCGCATCGCAGCTGCAACTTACACGAAATACTTGCAGCTGCAAGTATTTTCAAAGAAACATTAGGATTGATCAATCAAACTGCAGGTGCAAGAAATTCACGAGACTTGAAACTGCGTTCACAGATGCGAATTACATTAAATAGCATAAATTCCAGCTAATAATTTGCAGCTGCAAGAACTTCAAAGTTGCTTTGTGACCAAACGTGCGCGTTCAAGTTGCACGTGCAAGTTGTTGCTGCAAAAACTTGAACGTGTGAATAGGGCTTAAGTTTCGATCGGAAAATAAATATATGTGGCTGCCAATTGAGATTCAGTGCGTAACTTTTGTACAAAAATGTATTTATTGGAATGATCAAATATTTTTTGGAGAGCTTGGTCGCCATCTGTGGGGGTTATAGACCTTGCAATGACGTATCCGAGTGACTTTGGTATGGCGAGAGTAGTGTTTGAAAACGGTAGGGGCAGCAGTGAAAATACAGTTAAATTCAGCTTGTAATATTTTTCGACAGAGTTTAGATAGAATAACAGTTACTCTTCCATAAAGGGTCCATTAGTTAACTCTCAGTGATGTATTTTGCATTAAATATATTAATTTTTATTTCTAGGACACTTTAAATGTGAACACACACGTTTTCGGTTGAAAATGATTATATATTGATGATTTTAAGGTCAAATTGTAAAAGAAATCAGTTTTAAATACGTGTGAATTGAAAAAATTCAATGCTACAAACTCAGCAATTTATCTTTAACGACCCACAAAAACAGTGACATTACCATATATATAAGCACATAACAATGATTAGGTTGCAGTCGACATGATTTAAGTTGGCCATGCTTTCGGAAACGATCTTAGTGTTATCTCTGTTCTGTCACTTAAATTTGAGCTATACTGTGTTTAAAATTATAGTAACATAATAATATTTTCTGAGGTCCCCAGCCGTTGTTTGCTCAAAAATCGTTGGGTTTTGGAATTTTTTTTGCATATTTAACGTTTTCGTCACTTCTCTTAATTATTCTACGCCAAAAGTCAAATTTTTTAAAAAATTCGATTTTTAAGGCCGCGGTAGTTACTGCTGAAATATTCATATAATTTTTAGATCTCATAAACAAGATTATCATTATTTACTTGAACTTATTGCAAAATTATTACGAGAAGCCGAAAATTGACGCACGTTTCGGGCAGTTTTGTGATTTATTTTGGAAGGTAACAACTCACTTAAGTATTGAAAACGTTTTAAAATCGGTTTTAAGCCATGCATATATCTGCAACCCAATCACTATCTACAATAGCAAAACAAAACCATAGTTATAAAAGTGCTGATGGCAAGAAGCAGTTTCTATATCAATATTGTTTGTGCAATAATTGAGACTGCAAATCAAAGCGTAGACTTTAGAAATAACGGAATTCACCTTGTTTGCCCATTCGTTGACGAATATAATCTGGAGTAGTCGCATCATTAATAATTCCGTTTGATTTCATATGCTAAAATTAATACATTAAGGCATAGACATAGCAAAAGCAGATGATGAAATAATTGTTAGCTTAGCATGATTTGTGTACTCAGAGACAATGAACTACTTTTTTCGCGGCTACTACAGGTTCATCCGAAATGGGGGGTACAGAGGAACGTGAACCATTCTTCTCTGAATTCAAACTTATTTTCAGATACAGGCATTGTTTCCTGAATAATCAGTAACGGGTTGTTTTGTTTAAATTTAAGAGGTTTATAATTTAAACGGTTCACCATGAACAAAAATATATATTTCTGGGATCACTACTGGGTGGCAGATCTTGCAGGTTGAAAATGTTTGTTGGTACATAAATAAACAATTCGTTAGCTGCTTCATTATACAATTTGAAAAATTCGCCGTCTTACCGTGACAAATTTACATCTGCCATGTAAAAGTCGATCAATTTCTCGACCTGAACGGTTTTCAAAATGTTGCGCGTTCAGGTAGAGTTAACGTCTCATGGTAAAAATTTCAGCTAAAAAATTTTATTTTAAAATTTCAAACTTTAAACTGATGCATAAACATTAAAGCGCGCTGGGTGTACTTACACCATTCAAGCCGCTGCTATTGTGTGTTTGGTCTCTTGCTCGAGATAAGCTCGGAACACCGCTATCCTGAGACGTTCCAGAACCATAACCGTTGTCGAAATTGTGCACCATCGACAAATTAGCACCATTACCGTTGCTGAATGCTTTACGCATATCTTCGACACCGCTTTCACTGTCGCCCTCATAATATTGACCAGGTTGTGTTGTACCAAAACTAGTAATTCCATGCTGATGCAAGTGACCACGACCATTCGAAGCGCCGTTGTAAGATTGAAACGATCTGTGACCAATACTTGTATCGCCACTGGCCGAAACAAACTCCAATCGTTTCAATTGTTGTTGCGATTGAGCAGATGAAACCGTATTTTGAGCAATAGACGCTGCTGAGCTGGCGGTAACTAATGAACTTTTAGCGAGCAACGATTTAGTTTGATCTGTGGTGAGTATTTTAACAATTGTGTTTGGCACAAATCCAATCCGATTGTTAATATTACGACATTGCCACCATTGTTTTGCATCGTTAATTACCTGAAACAAAAGTCACCGACAAATTGTAAGCAGTTGTTTCTTCAGGAACTTTTCAATCAACGTTTAATACTTCAAGCACTAGTTAGTTTTATGGTTACATATTATCAAATGCGTATAACACCTATTTTAATGTAACGATTGGATTTCAACTTGACCAACTCCATTTGCAGCTGTAGAAATTGGCCCAAAAGTAGGCAAATATAATACGAAAAATTTCGTGAAGTTCAAATTGCACAATTCTGTGGTTCGAACACTACAAATCTGTGACTAACAAGTAATAGATGCTGCACAACTGTGAGATTTTGGACAGTTTGATAGTTTTCAAATCTGAACCTTGAAAAACTTTAACGTTGCTGAACTTTACATAGAAAACATTTCAAGAATTGCTGAACACCTCGAGAAATTCTCCTTTGATAACGGTCAGCTCTTTCTGATTGACACCAGTACGATCATGGGTTGCGCGAACAATTTTCGACCGTCGGGACATCATATCGCGAATAAAAGTCGCTTCACGACTCGCCAGCCCATCTTTAAGCGACGCCACTGGCCTATCATTCGGTATTGTGGATTGGCCGTCTACGCTCGTCACAGTTGAAGCAGCGACACCAGGTGGCATTGTAACATTGACGGTTGTGAAATATGCTGCATCGTTGTTTTCGTTGGTCAATTGTTGAACGTTCAAGTGAGTGCTTGATTTTGCCGGATTAAGCATCCCTGCTGATCCGTACGATAGTCCAGTGTGCCGAGCGCTGTAACAAAGATCAGTCGAGTCAAGAGGACCATCAAATGGACGGGTCTGGACAACTAAGATTTACCTTAAACGATAAGATTTGCAAAATTTGCTATCGAAAAAAGCCGCAAAGCTTGAGAGTTACGAACACAACCTCATAAGCAAAGTGAGCGAAAAGCTAAATGTAATTTTGCTATTCATCCCGTCAGATGGGTACGCGAACCAAAACGGTTGAATAAACTAGCTGAAGTCGTATAATGGGGAATGCTGCAAAACCATCCTCATGAAGAAGCCAAAATTTATAGCGATGACCATAAAAAATTCACGAGGGCACGGTGTCTTGGATACAAACACAACCGCAAAATACAAATGTTGGTTTAACCACCGACGTTTGATACACTGTAGGTTTGTGCCAAATTTCAGAACCGATTCCGGTTGTCGACTTTTCGCCGGATGTTAAAACTGAAATCGTATATCCGGTCCCGGTTGCATTAACGAAACATGGAGACTAGACTGGCCATAACTTAAAGCCAGAATTAAAATTTTATCAGACCCAGGTCGAAATTGCTCTATTAAGGAGCCGTGTTCAATGCCAATCAAAGCCAGTCAGTTGAATTAATGCTCGTCAAACTGTTTGCGTTTGTGGTGTTTCTTATTCTTACCCGCAGTAGCGCAGCTGTAGAAGGATTCAGCAAGCAGTCCCTGTTTTTAAGTCAGAAAGTTTTGCATAACATAGAATGAAAATTATTTTCACGAAAAAATAGTAATGTCCCAACCTTAAAAACTTTCTATCTACATTTAGTTTATCGGTCTCTTCGCTCGAGAGGTTTTGTCTCAGCGTACATGGCTTCCCTCGGTTTTACTGCTGCGCCCCTGCTTACCCAGAAGCGCTTCGCGCTCTTCGAGACGGTGATCCTCCGGCATTTCGTTCGCTTTTAGCGTGTTTTCGTTTATCTTTTGGCCGAGAGCGCTTATCATCGCTGAGCGAGTTTGCCTGAACATCAGCTTCGTTCAACAGTTGTCTTCGTTCAACCAAAAGCCGACGTCTGTCATCCTATAACATGATAAATATTTGTGGTCAATTTCTTAAATTTAGGTTTAATTGGAACCAAGAATTTCTTAAATTTAGGTTTAATTGGAGCCAAGGACAAATTTCAAGACAATCCAATAATCGGAGCTCAACTAAAAACTTTCAACTACGCATGCTATAAAATGTCTTGTAAATCAGTCCGAACGTGACTGTAGCAAATTAGCTCACGCACAGATGAGGGCGGATCGATTTGCCGCAGGATTGCAATAGAGTAAGCTTAAGCTTTGTGTAGGATACTGAAGCCGAAAAGCTTCAGTATCTCGCACACTGAAGCAAACCAAAAAGCTTCAGTATCGAGGATACTGAAGCCAAAAATGCTTCACTATCCAGGACACTGAAGCTTTTTAGCTTCAACGTCCAGGATACTGAAGCTTTTTTGGTTTCAGTGTCCATGACACTACCCCCTCAAAAGTCACCTGGTGTACGCATGTTATTGTGGAAGTTGCGCTAGATATATCATAACTGCCAAAACTATCACCCACCTATCCTTCCTAGAGATGGGTGGCTCTGCCTATTCAAATGGTGTCTGACTCTGCGCGACTCAGTAAATGTAGTCATACCTGCTTTGAAGCTTGAGCGTTTATAATAAGTAGTTGGTGACAATCCTTGTAGTTGTCAAACTAGTAACTGAAGAGTTTGAAATTTATTGAATTTCATGAATTTATTTTCTACTTTTGTGGCAAATTTTGAGTTCCATAGTTGTAGAAATTCGTCGCGTTAAACAATTCATCGCCAACTGGTAATAGATGCTATAGTCGCTTACTTCAATGCGTCTTTCTTCAGCGCGCACTTTTCGTTCACGATCTTCGAGTCTGCGACGTTGTAAATCAATTCGTTCTTTTTCTAACTGAATGCGATCGAAATCCAACAACGCCTTTAATTGTGTATACGACATTAAAATGTAAACAAACTAATTCAATCTAAACTTCTATAGTTAATAATGGTCATGGAATACCCGGTGTTAACAATATGAGCCTGGCTACAACGACTGCACTAAGCCTAAGCATAATCCTGAAGCTAAGGTTAAGGGTAACGAAGAGCAAACGCTATGCATAGGCTCCTACCAGAAGCGAATTCAAAAAATTTTGACGGGGAGATTGCCAAGACAATGCGTTTAGTGTAATATTGCCAGGACTAAGACTAGCAGGGATGTTGTATGAGGGGGAATCGGGCGGAAAACGTAAAAGGGTCAAAAGTCATAATAAGATTCGTATCGTAGGTACTATGTCCATCTGGACTAAGAATTTTATACGACCCACTTTGTAACTGATAACAAAACTGCCTCTGTGTTTGCAAGTAAAAAATCAGGATTGAATGGAATTACGGGCAATTTCAATGCAACTCATTCCAGCTGTAGTTCCAACTCAAATGTTAATACTACAACTACTACCACTACCACAACAACTACTACTACTACGCACTGCCGTCTGCGATTACTTATAGAATTAGTGAATATAAATTGAATATCGTCCCACGTCAGCGATGATGCTGATGAGACACAACATTTGTGACAAAATAAAACTCGGATTTATTGAGTTTCAAATGTTCTCACTAAACTTCCAAAAAAAATTCAAAACGAAATCATTTCAGCTCTTTGTTGTACTCGTTCCAAACATTATCGGTGCATTCTAAGAGTTACTAGTTGAAAAATGCAGAACTGAACCAGTTATATATGGTAGGGCTCGGGAAAAGTTTTTTGATTGAATTTTTTCAACGGCATACACTTAGCTTTTAGTTACCAATTTATGATTATTTCTCAAACTTTCAGTTTCAATCCAGGTCACCACTATGTTTCACGGATTTCGTTATGAAAACAATGAAGAGAGTAGTGTTTATAGAAGACATAAACTGTTTTATACTACAAAATCCACCATACGGGTTTTTATCGCAAAATACAGATGCTCATGTCAGTAAAGTTTTAGCGTTTAAACATTTCAAAATATTCAAAAAAAACGAGAGAAGCTTAAATTTTAACATTTACGTTTTATAAATTTAACATTTTCATTCTAAAAAGCGTAAAAAAGAATAATCTTTATCAAGCGAAAATATTCAGCAAATACCTACAAAACAGCAACAAATTTTAGTTATATTTTAATATTAGCTTTTGGTGAGATTCCTATTGGCTTATTTGTCGCTTTATCGAAAATATTCCTAAGTCACGCAGTAAACAGCCGGTGAAAGCACAGGACACCAGTTCTTCCGATGTTTGATCTCGGAAAATTTTGGTTGTAACATGGAAAGGTAAATTTTATGAAAAATAGTAAGGTCCCTCCTGCTTTATTAATTATTAAAACTTGATTTGGTTTCTCGATCGTTCTGGTCGCGAAGTTTCTTCCACCATATCGTGACCCAGTGTAAGTCAACCCCTTCTTCGGATCAACTGTTGTGCCCTTGATTTATGATAAACTTCCGACAAAAATTCAACTCGTCTCAGAAATTGATTCTTTTCGTTTGCCCTGCTGTGAAAGTGGATCAGGATATCGGGTACTTTGAAACTGTCGCTAGTACTCTATTACTGTTCCTGTGAAACGATTATTGGTTAGACGTGTACAACTTTTACGTATAAAGCAAATCCAGTCAATGAAATCTTGATAGCTTTTCCGATCGCCTCGGTATCCAGCTCAGAAAATTTATCTCTTAGCCCTGATCACATGGTAAATATTGAACCAGTACCAACTTTTTCACTGGTTAAGCTAATCTCTCGTAACTCTTGGGCTTGTTTAATCCTCAAAACATATTAACAACTCATAGAACAAACCAGGACTCTCTACATCATAAACCTTGCCTGATTTAATGGTGTACAAAAGTTAGTGCTCGCAGCGAAATTGGCGAACATATGCAATTTGTAATGTTTATCCAGTATCAAATGACCTAAAAACAACAGCTGCAGTAGATTTCGTACAGGTTGAATACAGACCCGTAGCTGGTTCAACTGGCTAAATGGGGCAGCAAATATTTTTTTACACAGGATACATACGACGATTTCAGATGGCTTAATACGAGCGAGTTTAAAAGCGTTCTTAGGGAGTAAAGGTTTTTGTCGAATGAAAAACACCCTGTGCCTTTGGCCTTGGGATGGGCTTTATACAGCTGTTCCCAGTGGCGAATCCAGGATCTCAAAATGGGGGGCCAAAATTTCACAGGTAATAAACTTATTTTTGACCCATACTGTAGTGACCGAAATAAAAGGGGGGTCCCCATTTTGAGTCCCAATATAATTTTTGTCGAGATGCTGTTGGGGGCCCACGGCCGGGGTGGCCCCCCCGTGGATCTGCCATTGGCTGTTCCTGTTTCGTTGAAGACGGAAGTTATGAGTTTAACAACACAGTACAAAAGAACTTACAATTTCAATCCAATAGCGAGCATTTGTGCGCAGTAATACAATATCCGCTTTTAGTACAGATCCGGAAGTGAATTTTGTTAATATACTCAATACATTTGTGGAATTCGGTTATAACTTTTGAGTTAGCCTCACTAAGAACTACACACTTATTTCCAATATAAGCTAATTGCGCGGTGCCAGTGGCGGATCCAAAAATTTCTGGTGGGGGCATGCACAACTGGAAAATGTTACGTTTTGGCACATGTTCATATGTATTTTTATGCTTATAAAAATTACACCCACACACTGGCCAATGTATAGAACAGGTCCCTCCCAATTTACCAAAATCCTATTATTTTCCTCGTAATATCCCAATTGCCCAAAAGCTTACGCTATTCAGAAATTTAGGTTTAGACTCCGGTTTAGGCTTAAGCTTAAGCCTACGCTTTAGAATAAAGTTTCGGGATAGGCTTAGGTTCGCCGTTGGCTAGACGGGTTCATAGGCAGACGGATGCAGGAAAGCTCAGCCCCTCTGTAGCGAAATTGGCACTTTTTATTCCTCACGTTTGAGAAACTTGCTCGCAGTGCCGGAGCAGACAGGGTTGGGGCCTCCTACAACTCCAGGGTGGGGGGCCCAAAATTCGCGAGCGAAGAGCGAGAAGCCAGACGCATTTTAAAACTTGTAAAAGGACATACACAATTAGTTGTGCTGAGTTTCGGGTCGAAGCCCCTAAACAACTGTAAAATCTTCAGATATCGGAACAAAAAGTTCCATTGTAAGCTTGATTTTAACCCTGAAAAAATTTACACTCGGCAGCCGGTGGGTGAATCCATCCCCCCATCCCCCCTGGATCCACCCTTGCGCTATACAGAGTTATTAACCTTATATGAATGACAACCCAGAAACAGTAGCTTATTATAATATTAGACAATTATTATTTAAATAGTACACGTGGTTTCACACACGTGCAACTGGACTATCTCCGCCTTAGGGTAAATTGTTACCCGGATCCCTGTTATTAACTGGTATGTTGGAACGCTGCCATATAAACGCAACGATTTTAAAATTCTACAACTTTTTACCTCCGGCTTAAACCGACTCCGCAACCAGGCACTGATACTTTGTAAGAAAAGGGCTTTCGGAGGCTAAGAAAAATTTACTTACATAAAATTAATGTTTAAAATCCGCAAAAATTTCTACTTGACGGCCGCAGGATCTCCCTAGTAAGGTATCAACCAGGAGCACATCAAGTTATCCAAACATAGGTGACACATACGTGAACGTGCAATACGTAATGTCGGAAGAAAACTCGCGAACGAAGCGAACGATAGGCCAAGTAAGCGTGACTAAAGCAATATTTATAAGCTGAATTGTGCAGATTCGGCAAAATTTTTTGAAATCGCGTGGTGAAAATTTTTTGACAGGACTTAAGTGTCTCAAAACTGTCATAATTTCAACTTCAACTTACGCTGTCTCTGGTTTGACGGGCTGCAGCTCGATTTAAGCTGTTGGTTCGATGATTTCGTTCAATTTCAGGTTGCCGATTAACAAAACTTTGTGCTGTCTCCGCTGGAATAGTCGTATGGCTATTGAGTTGCATCGCTGAAGCGCTGTTGAATAACGGATTCGTATGCTGCTGGCCGAAAGACCGCATACCACCTCGCGGCCGCTTAACTGGTGCATCCGATGGGATCACTTCGCTTTGGATACCAGTAGCGCTACGATGATCAGCAGGTCCATACGGCCGGTATCCGTCAGCGAATACCGGATAAAATGGAGGAGGCATAACTCGAGGTGGCAACCACTGTTCCCTTAAAACTCAACGCGTCACTAATTTTTAACTTTTAGCATAGTAAAGTTGAAATGAGCAAAATATCATGGTTCAAATATACTAAAGTTTTCGTACAACACAAAAATTGTTGTTAGCAGCATAATTTTAGAGCTTATGAACCGGTTTGGACGACTTTGGTGTATAGCACAGACTACAAGTATATTAAATTGTAGAATTATATTGCAATTATTAATATATGAAACATTTTACTCCGGAATTCCCCATGCATCTCCAAGTGCCAACCATACATCGATTTCTTTGCTATTTAAGCAATCAATCATAAGTGTGCACGCATCCAGTGTCAAAAGAGGTACGATCACTCGAGGCGCTATCGGATCACCTGTAAGAGCACAAAAACTACGAGCTAAATCCCTCTCGCTTAATTATAAGATAACGCTTGCTAAGTTCAAACTTAAACTTAAATCTAAACTCAAGCCTAATCCTAGGTCTAAGCCTTTACCAAAGGCTAAGTCTGCAAGTCTTATAAGTTTTCCACATATTCTAGTTTTTCTGAGGTTGGGAGCCTATAATTAACATAAGCCAAACAAACGTATGATGCATTAACTGTTGCTTTTACACATTGAAGTAAGGGCCCATGTTAAGGGGCGTCCAGGTTTCTGGTGGGTCTATAAAAGAGCAGGTTTAGATTCTAGATTACATTTTTTGCTTTGGCTTGCATTAGGTTAGGCTTAGGAATTCAGTTTTGCAACGCTTAGGCCTAGGCGTAGGCTTTGGAATATGCTTAATCTACTGTTACGCCCCTTAAAATAACATTGGCCGATGTAAGCAAGAGTAGATGATCACTTTTTGACATGAGTGTACACCTTGGCGAAATTTACCGGATACCAAATGTACCCGCGCGCGTTGCCGTTTCCGCATACCATACCCACCACTTTTGGGAAGATATTTGTGTAAATTTTAAGGATATACAAGCATATTTGGTAGCTTTGGTAACTACTTACATTTAGAGCTGAAGATCTATTGTACCATACCCCCATATAATACGGGTGGTAGACCTAAACGCAACACGCACAGAATGCAACACGCGCAGAGTGCAACACGCACAGAGTACAATCCTACCCACAAATAATGTATATAGTTCCACAAGCTTGAATCATAAACGAAATTCTGAGTGCACGGAAATCATTACATGTATTGTTTTAATTAACAAAGAACGTTAATGACACCGTAAGTGCATAATACAAGAGTGTGCAACTTTTGGGGTTCCGCATGGTACAAAATGTACCACTGGGCGTTGCGTTTTTGGCCCACCCCCTGTGTTTAGAGGGGGGGGGGTGGTCGCCGTCACATGCAATAACCCTCAATCAAAATATAAACGCAGCAATTTGTTGCTGGATACATAAAGTGGCATGGTTCGCATAGGTTGTACCCTCCACTAAATAGAGGGGGGTAGGCAAAAAACGCAACGCGTACCGAGTATAATCTTTTTTACACAGAATGTACCCAGTTGCATACTCTTGCTGAAGTGTGCATTATCGACTCTTGATAACACTAACCAACGGTCATTTTTGCAGTATCCAACAGCACAGTAAGCGGCGTGAACAAAAAATGCAGCAACTCTGGTGCGTTCGGCTGATGTATATGATTGCGCAACTTTGCCTGCAAACGAAGTTTTATAACATTTATATATAGATTTTATTGGCCTGATGTACAGTATTGCTTAGCACGCACCCGTATTCTGAAACGCGTGTGGCAACTAATAACCAGCTAGTAATGGGTTTTGTAAACAAGCGAACTGAAGCAGCCGCAAATATGAAACTTGGCTTACAGTAGGACCAATCAAGTGCAAAAAATGCGTTAAACTTTGAGTTGTCTCCGTTGGATACTTCGAAATTTACAGGATCTATGGCCAATAGGCGAACGCTGCAACCATCAATCCGAGAATATGAGAAATGGTTTATATATAATTACCTATTTGCTGGCGTAAATGTTTTAAAACGTCAGATATATTTAATATTTTACTAGTGATCAGTAAACTTTTTGAACAGACAGACATACATATTAAATGGCACATGTTACTTTAAGCGGCGTCCAGGTCTCTGGTACGTCTACAAACGAGTAGGTTTAGATTCCAGATTACATTTTTTGCTTAGGCTTAGATTTAGCATTAGGTTTAGGAACACATTTCTGCAACGCTTAGGCTTAGGCTTAGGCTTACGAATACGCTTGATCTACTGTTACGCCCCTTAAAGTAGCATTGGCGTATTATTAAATTATCAAATCGACCAATAACAAACTTTTGAAATCAAATATTCATACCAACAAATTGAACGAAAGTTTAAATTTTTGAAACGCGTCAACAAATTCTTGTTCTGAAGGTAACGGTACTCGCTGTGGCATATGCGGCGGCAGCAGCGCTTTGTTACGACCTTTTTTACTGCCGGCGTCACGTTGTTGAGCGATTGCATCGATTTGTCGTTGAACAATTGCTGCGTGTTGAATGCGACCGACCAAAAATTCAATTTCGTCAAACGCATGATTAAGTGCATTCTGTAAAACGAAGTTTTAAACGGTAAAATCTCTCAGTTGAGAGCAACTATTAAATATTAACTACACTTTCAATCGAAAACAATATTCTGTTTGCATCGGTGGCACCTTATTTATACAAGTAGCTCATTGAACATAGGTTGATCGTTCACGTCGCCTTCAGGGGCGGATCATAATAGAAGATAATGAGACTACGGACTAAGGGCCCGCGGCTCGTAGGTTCCCCTTAAATTTTGTGTTTTAGTTTTGGTTAGTACCAATCGGCACTCTGCAATTGTATTCCAACAATAGCCAACTTTCTGGATAATGACAATTAGCCCGATGCATTCGACCACGCAAACAGGAATTTTTACCAACGGAGGTCCAAAATTTTCAGAGGGAGCAAGAAAAATTTTAATAATTGAATTATTTTAGTGTTTTTGAAAAAATTTAAAACCAGAGGACGGGCAAGCGAAGTGGTTTGTAGAAGGGAGAGCAAAGTGGTTCGTAGAAGGGCAAACTGGTTCGTGGGGGAGGGATGGTTGATCCACTCGCCTTTTCGATACTGGCGGACCCAGGCTTGACAGCGTTTGCTGAAATAACTCACTACATCTGTTTCAAATTTTTCGGAAATTTCCGCCGACGTCATTGAAGCGTTTGCAGGTATGTGAGCGGTTGACCCAACTGACCGGTTCCGGTATATTGTATCCTGACTGTAAAGAAGGCGTGCATCTGCAGATTGTTGTCGGCATATTTCGGCATCTGTTAATGGCACACTTGCGGAAGACATATTTTCAGGTTTGTGTATTTGGGGTTGACGCAATCTGCCTGAAAGTTGAACGTAATTGCAAGTCACTTTATTTTTTGCACCTGCATTTTGATTGGCCAATCGGCAAGTTTCTTGAATCAATTCTCAAATTGTGAATAGTGTTTAAGTTAGTTTTTATTCAAACCTTTTTGCTGTCAGTTATACATTTGCGTAATTAATTTTTTGTTGGGCAACTGACGCACTTCATGACGACATTTGTTCGTTTTCATACCAGACACACTTTGTATTAAATGTTGTTCAATTTCAGCGTTCTGCTGAACAATTTATTGCGATCCGATGATACCGGACGCCGTTGGCCGAAAATGATTCGATATTGAGAAAATTTTTGTATTTTTGTAGACTGATGCTAGTCGCCATGCGTTCATTTGAGGAATACACAAATGTTATCTTTAAAACGAGAAGCAACTGACTTACCACGATTGTTATCTCGGTTTGTATCGCTTTCCACTGAAAATCCATCATCTCGTTGTCCACTGAAATGAAATTTATCGTAACGAATTGCTTTTTAGGTAGTTTTTTTGTGATGCCATGGAACTCTGGCTACAAACAGTAGCCTAGTTTCACCTATAGCTTCAATTGCAACTAGGAAGCCAGATCATTAAAATACTCACAAACAACAAAGGGTAACCACAAGTTGAACGTGTAGTTTGTTTATACTTAGAAATGTCGAAAAGAAAACAGTAAAGACACCGCAATGTAAAAAAATGAGGAGTCAAATTGACTCTCTCGAAATCAGGCTTTTCCTGACTACACCAACTGAGAGTAAAATTTGACTCCGCCAGAGTAAAATTCGACTCCCAGAGTGATTCAGTGAATCGAATTTGTTGACTCTGGCGGAGTTAAATTTGACTCAGTTTGTGTAATCAGGAAAAGCCGATTTCCAAGAGAGTCAATTTGACTTCCCATTTTTTACAGTGCCAGCATTCGACAGTACAAACTTAGCTATCAGAACAGCATTATGAAAAATAAAAACCCTTAAGTAAAATACAATCGCGGTTTGCTCACGGAGCTTACATTAACAGCTGTGACTAAAATTTATAACGGTACAGGTTGCGTTCCTGTTCACGTACCAAACCAGAAAGCAAATCTTCCGTGTTCCGTTTAATCTCAGTTAGCTTTACATGGGGCAGGGGCAACGCTTCGCCACGTTGTCCACCCCAAGAGTACTGAGTCAACTAAATTGAGCTTGCGGAATACTTTGTGGTTCGTAGAGGGCTTCCACCCCAGTTCGACAAGGCGTTTTTTTACAACAAAAATGCTATTGTTGGTGACTATTAAGACTGTTTACAACAGATTTATTTTGCTGTCTGAACGTGTTGACAACGATTGAACTTGGCTTAATTTTCTTTTGCCAGTGTAATTTATAAGTCGAGTTATTAGCTTATCTCTACGGATAATGAATAACGACAATTGGGCTTAAATTAGCATTACAATAATACACACAACAATTACGCAAATAACAAATTTATTGTACCCCTCAACGTCAAGGCCTCTTCCCATTAGAAACATCTTTATATCTTCGGCGACAATATGAGCCTAAAATTCAACATAAGGCAGACGTTAAAAATGAAATTTCACGCCTGTAGTCACGTGCGATAGCTATGTGTACGGCGTTTTTACACTTAGTTGACAAACAGAAACAAAGGCCAATATTCTCAAATACGTATTGTATCTGTCACCAGATAGCGATAGGTTTTCAGTCAACTTGAGTAAAAGCGAAATATGTGGTCCCGTATTGGCAAATATTCGTGGTTCGAGTATTATATTTTATGATATTTGTAAATTCATAAGAGCTGCGATATACTTGACGTCCGGCGCCGTCTGTCACCGTGCGTCACACGTACGTCGCCGTCCGTCACCGTTCGTCACCCGTACGACGTCTTCGATCACCGTCCGTCACCCGTTACGGCGCCGTCCGTCACCGTTCGTCACCCGTGCGACGTCTTCGATCACCGTCCGTCACCCGTTACGGCGCCGTCCGTCACCGTTCGTCACCCGTGCGACGTCTTCGATCACCGTCCGTCACCCGTTACGGCGCCGTCCGTCACCGTTCGTCACCCGTGCGACGTCTTCGATCACCGTCCGTCACCCGTTACGGCGCCGTCCGTCACCGTTCGTCACCCGTACGACGTCTTCGATCACCGTCCGTCACCCGTTACGGCGCCGTCCGTCACCCGTTACGGCGCCGTCCGTCACCGTTCGTCACCCGTGCGACGTCTTGGATCACCGTCCGTCACCCGTTACGGCGCCGTAGGTCACCGTCCGTCACAATACGTTATCGTACGTGACTTATTTGCGTACAATATCGCACGGTGACGGACGGTGCCACACGGCGACGTATGGCGCCGTACGGGTGAAGGCCGGGGCCGTACCAGTGACAGACGGTGCCGCACGTCAAAAAAAGTATAGCGCAACCCTAAATTCTTGAATGGTGCGTTTTGAAAATTGATATTTTTGACTTTCATTTCTATGCTACTGTTCAGAAATTGAGTCCCACAACTATGACCAGTAGAGTCGACTGTTTTAGGACCTGTCTTATTCTGTATTAAATGCTACACACAGTTGAGAATAACGGCACGAGTACACAGGCTTACGCGTGTGTGGCAATTTTTCAGCAACGTCGAAAGCTGGCAAAAAATACCACACCCCCTTACCGAGCTCACCATGATAAAAGAAAGCAAAATACTCTCAGTACGGGGCATGCTGTTGGTTTCACAAAATTTAGGTACAATTGATGCTAAAACTTTTCACGAGAGAAGCTAAATTTTTCTAAAAACGACTCAACCATCAACGCCTCCGTTGAACTACGGGCTTGAAAGATCAAAAAAACGTTATTTTATTCTTAGTATTTACTGAAACTCGATTGCATTGAAACACATGCAATTCAGGATCTTTCGGCTCGCGAACGTGACGATCTGGTCGAACAATGAACAAAAGTATGTTGTTGTACAAATCGCGTGGTTCGTGTGACAAATGTGCAGTCGGCTCTAGTACCAAATCAAACGGAAACGTTTCGACAATTTCCTGAAATGCACATGGACGGCATACAAGAAGGGTCAATATTTTCAAATGTGTATAGCAACTATCATCAGTTAGTAATATAGGTTTACACACTCATTACCTACTGTAGTTGTTGAAATCAAAATTGGTACTGTAGTGACACGAATAACAGGGGGGACTGATATTTATTTTACCTCTCCAGAAAGTAACCCCTGTTATTGGGTTACGGACTGTTATTTATTTTAACCCGCCCTTCGTTACTGATATATATTCAGTGTTGCAACTATCTATTGAATTAAATGTTTATTTTGTGTTGTACAAAAAGCATTGTAGGATAATGCAATGTTATACTTTGAAATGTTATTTTAACTAAAGTGCGCTTTAAAGTTTCGAACATAACTTTATTTGGTCCTGGAGTCATTTATGCGCTACAAACAGGAGTAGAGCGAATCGTTCCATCAAGTAATGATAGACGCTGCACATATTTCAGAATACGATCTCAGGATATAATAACCACTATGAAAAAATGGTCTGCAATCCCATTTAGGGTTTTTTAGTAATAATGAATTTTTTACTTTAAGTTGTAATTTAATAATGTAGCATTTTACGGCAAACTTCAAAACTTTAAATTGTAATTGTATAAACAAATCGATTTAAAATTTGTTCACATTTTTAAAAAATTTGACCATGGGCGTAAACGTCGTGAATAGACGCCATTGTTTCCAACAAAAGTTTGAGCCACATTGCACTTACATTATTTTCATCTTCAATCTCAATGCAATCGGTTTTGAGCCGTAACGACATTGGTTGCGACCAGATTGCACCAGTTCGTTCCATGTGCCGAAGTTTTCGAACGCCGTCCATTGGTCTTTCGACTCCTGAACAGATTCAGTTCAACGAAGATCTCAATTGAGTGTACACGACTATTTCGTTCACAATTCAATACGATTAAACATTCATTCAAAAATTCCCATCTAATACCACCCATTTATATTTATTCCGCAAAAATTGAAGTTACATAACGAAATAGCTAATAGCGTTACAGAGATATTTGTGCTAATTTTCATATGTTGATACATTTAAACTATTTTGTCATCAATGCCAGATTCAGAAAGTTCGAAGGCGAGGTCGAATGAGATAGTTTGAGAAACCTCAAGAGCGAAGCGATCGAGAAGTCAAACTCAATTTTAGTGCTAAACCTTAGTACAAATCTTTGGATTTGATCACTGTTTGACCGGATTTGATCACTGTTTGACCGGGTAAACGATACCTGTAAAGTACAAGTTCGAAAAAGTTATTGCGGCATCTTGTGTAGACTTACCACTTTCTTTTCCAATAGCCATTGTTGCGAGATGTTCGACCCAATAAACAGGAGGATTGTTGTTCATATCTGAAACAAAATTAAGCATCGAGTTAAGATTATGCAGGCAGTTTAGAAACAGACACAACATGTAAAATACCTCATACATTAGAAACGGCAAAGTATTTTGTTGAAATGGTTTTGAAACTATTTGTCGTATCGCAAAAGCAAGGCATCTTACAGGTTTGGCAAGGTGTTCAGATACCCTGGCTGCGATTGAAAACCTTTCGACAAAATGTTATCCGCATTCAAATCTTCGTGAAAATAATACCTAAAGAAATTCCAAGAAAAACATGTCCCAGAAAGTTATTAGCAAATTTGACGCATGGTCAATGTTAAGCGGTCCTGAAACGGATATCCGGACACACTCTAGCTGCGAACGCGAGCGTAACCATGACGTCAGTTCAGACGGTATACGGACGCTCATGTATAGGACACATTTCCGACCTCTAAAGTCCAAGCACTTCTAACGGCTGCGAATAGTGCATTTTCTTGTCTCTTCAGAAGTTTGCGAATGAGACATATCCGTATTAACCCTTCCGTTGTGTACTGTTCTAGTTACGAAGCAGCATTGATGAAGCGGCCCATGTATAGAACAGGGCCGATACTGTACTATAAGCATATTCCTAAGCCTAAACCTAAGCCTAAGCCTAAGCATAAGCCTAAGCCTAAGCCTAAGCCTAAGCGTAAAGATGAGCCTATTCCTAAGCCTATGACTAAGTCTAAGCCTAACCCTAAGGCTAGGCAAAAAATTTAGTCTAAAGCTTAAACTGACTCTGTTTAGAGCCCATCTGGAAAACGATCCGCCTCTGTTCAATACATGGGCCGATGACGCTAACATCATAGAATTTTTCTCACTTTTATCAAAAATTGTTTTCGATGAAAGAAGTACTCGACGCAGCCCGCGTTCAGTACTTCTGCCATTTGTATTCAAGCCATGATCTGTTGTGCTATAAAACGTGCCGTTTGAACGTTCTGCTTGTTGCTGGTGTCTGCAATTGCTGACAAAAACGCTAGTCAAGCGTACTGGTTAAGGTGAACTTATGATAAATCGCACTCAAAGTGAAATTGTGTAACTTTTTTCTTGGCCCATATTCTCAAATGCATATAGCGCCAATTACCAGTTAGTAATAGGTTTTCAAACTAACGAACTGGTGCAATTACAGATCTCAAAACTTGTACAGTAGCAGAGAAAATCGAAAGCAATAAATGTGTCGAATTTCAAACCTCACTATTCTCTGCTTCGAAAGTTACAAGGCAATTTACCTGTTTCAGTTACCATAGCGTGTCATTGCGTTGCCTGAACAAGCAACCTTGCATTTGAAACATTGATTAGTTTACAAAAAGCTTAAATTAACGCATAAGGTTTCAACAAATTTGCAATCGTTTCGTCTGTTTCCTTCAAATTTAAGAAAGTTAATTTTCGACTAAAATAACTCAACTTAGTGCAAAATTGTAGATGCTATGTTTAAACATCCAGTTTCGGTTAATATCCGGTTGCAATCCTGGTTAGCTTTTGATATACATGCAAGAAATTCGAGCGAATCGAGACAATTTGTTGACCTTTCTTCGTTGAAGAAAGTTAGTATAAATCAGAACTAATCAGAATTTAGATCTGATACTTGTTTTCCAGAGATGTTGTATTCTAGAACGGCTGTTGCTTATGTTGGGCATAAAACCTTTTTGTGGGCAAATTATAGTTTTTGGGCACAAATCGCCCTGGCTTGGCCTATAAAAATCTCTGGGGGCGCAAATGTTTCTAGGAGCTTGGCGGTCCCGTTTTGCGGAATTGAAAAATATTTGGTATCTTGTACGCTTTCTTATACAATTTTTAACATTTTTAGATTTTGGCACAATTATTAAGGCTGAGTCTCAGATTTGGGTCCGGCGTATTCGTGGCCACTAGCAGATCCAGAGGGCGGAAGCGCACGCCCTCCCGTCGTCAATTTTGTGATAAAAGACCCGTCGTCCGTTTTTCCCTTGTAAAATTTAGCAAATACATATATAGCATACAGTAAAACTTGGTGTGGTATAACTTTATGCCAGCCTGCGCAGTGTCAAAAATTTCTGAATCACCCACTAAGCTAAGGACAGTGGCGGGAAGTGTACAACTGCCAATAACTCTTCTTACCCGTTTATTTTTCCGCTAATGGGCGCAAACGATGACGAATTCGGCACTCCAGGCATAACAGTCAAAATTCAACAGTAACAATAAAACTAAAAAATATATACTAAGAATTCTTTTATTGTCGTTGTTTAATCGTTTATTAAGCTGACAAACCGCTAACTGAAATAATGTAATCAAATTGTAGCCAAAGCAATGAATAAAGTCAAATATATATTAATATTAATAAACGGAAATTTACTCGGACAGTTGAGTAGTCAGGATTCTATTTCAAGACTGTATGACATCATGCGAACATTTTGTGACAGCGAACGCGGCGAGCTAGAAAACTTTTAACCTCTTAAAATACCTACGCCTCCCAATAGACCAATTTATTAAGACATACCAGGGTTTTTAGATGCGGAGAAATGGGTGCGAATCGGGGATAAACATTTCTACGTATTTCTGGCATGTCTCTCCATGAAGGTGGGAACCACATTTGTTTAGAGGTGTCAGACGGCAGCGTGGCAGCTATTAACTCCAAAACAATAAGAGCAGTCATCACATTCGATACGCAATTCTATTTTTCGCATTCAAAAGTTAAAATTCAATCTGAGTAGTTTACAGAGCAAGAAGTCAGTTCACTTGTTTTGTGTTAAATAATTGTAACACGGAAATTTTAGTTTCGGTAAATTTTTAGGAGTGTCAACGACACCCCTATATTATTCTACGGATGACGACAGCCAACCCCATGTTCCCTCGGCGTGCATTTCTCTAGAAATTTTGATGCGGGGATACATCCTCAATCCCTCACTGTATACGTCCCGTTATTCAGACTATAACTCTGTAATAACACGGCACCAACATTTGGGAAGCCAACAAGTTAATAGTTATTCATCTGACGCACTTTTCCCGACATCTGGTGCCCACAGGCGAGTATGGGTTCGTATTCGAATTAGCCACCATATGATATACACATGGAAACGCTAACTGAGCAGTTGCTGCTTAAAATCTTTCAGTTTGTGCCCCCCACGTCAAACAACTTCTATACCTTTCAAGCCGAATTCAAATTGTTATGACCGCAGCTTTGCGCAGTTTGAATGCAAATAGCAAACCATAAAACTGGTTACAGTTTGTCTTTAAACCTGTTTTGGAAAATACGGGTTTTCAGCTACTGATGACGTATTTACCAAAACTTACCTCGAAAGCTAGCTATATTAACTGAAGTAACCTCGGGAGCGAAGCGTGTGAAAAGCAAATAAATAAATTGTAAGGTTGGAAAGTTTACCAGGTTTTAATAAAGTTTAATAACAGTCTGGTTATGGAAAATTTTCTGACTTCAAAAATAGGACAGGACACGCGGCAGCCCTTATTGCAGGGTTTAAAATTGTAACAAAAAATTTCGTTGTTTTGTTTAGTTAGTCTGCTTTTCCGAAATAATATATTTTCCACGGCTTTCATGCTTTTGGTTTAGGAAATAATTCCGAGGAACCACACGAAGTAAGTTAATTTCAGTGGAATGGATATCCCTTCAACTATGTTTCACATTCTTAAAACCAGTTGTGGGAACCCCTACTATATGAAAGAATGCTAAGCAGGATTAGGGGCTGCCGACCCTCAAACGCTCCGCAATATAGCGGTCTCTAATTAAAAGCGCCAAAATAGTTCGACTATTTCAGTAATTTTTAGCGCAGAGGAGCGTGTAGGTGGCTGTGCCACTCTCAAATCATATTTTAAACTAAAAACGAAAATATAATCCGGTATCAAACCCAAAAACCACACCTTAAGTGAGCCCCTAACTCCACCTAGTCTCTCTTAGAACTTAAGTTTGGCTTAGACGTAGATAGAAAGCGTCAACGGTATAAACCTGTGTTATGGCGGCTGTGTCTGCAATGCAAACTTACCTTGGGCCTTGCCTGGCCGTTAAATAATATTGTATATGAATTATGGCCGTATCTTATGGCATAGCTAGGCTATGCTAGCATCTTATGGGTGTCTCGGGCATGTTGTTGTTTGTTGTTATACAGGTTCAAGTGTGCCCGGACCTGGTTTGCATAGGCTTGCGGACACTCACTTGTGGTATGCAAATTATGTCAGGACAACAATTGTGTAGCCAAGACCTGAAAGGATTATGATTTCGGTGTCTTTACGATGATACTTTGCGTTTTAAGTTACAGTTGTGCCCTTCGGGGTGCTGTTGTTTTATGGAATAATTCGGGGGAATTTGGGTAAACTTAGGACATACCGGGGAACCGCAGTTTAGAGTTTAGTATATAACTCTAACGGGTTACTATTCTGCAAGAAAATTGCTCTTTTACGTCACAACTGAAACAGTTTCCCGTCACATTTACGCAGTATAGGGGAAACTACAAATGTGCCGTTTTGCAATTTCCGCAATATCATGCGTACACTGGGTAAATTTGGAGAAAGTAATAGACACTGTAAGCTATTTTAACTTCAGTATTGTGTCTGCTGAAACTTTTTAACTGTAGCTTGCAGTTTAGTGGAGCATTCTATATTGGGTGTGCTAAGCATAAACGCTAAACGTAACGATGACAGCTTAAAATATTTGTCACATTTTTTGTTAAACATTTAAACAATAAGCAAATGTATTATCTTTTCTATTTTAGTACTATAAAATTTTGTAAATCACAAAATGAACTAATTTCATGAACATTGTACACATTAGGGCTGTCCCAACTCAAAACGGAACGCATTAAAAACGTTCGAACAAATTGCATTTTGAATAAAATTATCACGCAAACAAAACAAATATTTTTGACCTTCGCAATAGGTACCAAAACGTTGTTTCGTTCTGCGCGCTTCCACGACTGAGAAGACTAAACGATTGCAGACACACACACCGCCATAGGAATGGATAAAACTACAAAAAAAACTTGCACTACGAAGAATGCAAACCGCGGTGTAATAAAATGCAAATCATTTATCTCAAACCAACACGGCGCCCCCTGGAAGGTTTTATTGGTTGGCACCGGTAATCGAAATATGGCTAAAATATTGGCGTTTTTACATAAAATTGGCACTTCGCTAACGATTATTTACTAAAACGGGGGTTAAAAAAATTTGGATTGCGGGCGCGGCCGCTCTGGAACCCCGTGTCTTATTACGTTTGCTGTCTCAAAATCTGTCGATTATTTTGTTACGGCGTTGAAAATAACAACGAAACATGAGAACATATATATATGTGACATCTTAATTTAAAAGCATTTGCAATTTCACACGCAACGACGTACACAATGTTTTACGACTGTGCAACTTCTTGCATTTGCAATCATGAGTTGCTGCGTAAACATTCTACTCTAGCGATAGGGCGGTAGCCAGTATATCAATCCAAAAGGGAATACCATCCTGGAATTACTGTTTTTGACCACTAAAATTAATGATTTGATTGTTGTAAATCCTATTAAAAGTATATGTATACTTTATTTAGAGTCAATAGAAATTTCGTGTGAAGATATATAAAACTATCCCTACCATTCTATATTGCCCTTGTCTGCGGTATGCTATACTGTCCTCCAAACCACTGCAACAAATTTTGCAATTCTGCAAAACTTTTATATTCCTATTTTATTTGTTGTACGTCAAATTGGTTTGCATGTATGGCTGTATAACGTAAGATCACAGCTTTTTTTAATTTAAGTTTAATGTGTTCTCGCGCAAAATGTTTAAAAGCGTTTGACAATTTGTGGCTACAAACTTCGACTCGCACGAACCAATGTAAAGGTATTTTGAACACCGAGAATCTAATACCTATTGGAACTCAGTGACAATGTAAATTGAAGTGAATTGATTTTAACTCAGATTAAAGTTGAATCTACACAGAAGCCTGAGATCTCAATAAGGTCTTTCAGAACCTATACTTCTGAATTGATTACACTCATTCTGAGTTAATTAGTCATCTCACCCGGAATGAAAATTAGCTCAATGCGAGTTAATGTCTTTCCTGTTATTAACTCAGAAATAACCAGAAATGACTAATTCGCTCCCAGAGTTGATTACAGGTGTGCCAGAAAAAAGATGACAGGAGTGGAATTCGCAAAGTCATCTGATTTCTTGCCATAGTGCGCGACGTTACAGTCATTATATCGGAATTTTAGGCTTTTTTATGAAGTAATAAAGTAACAAGAAAAGTATTAATCGTTATTATTTTGAAGTATAAAACTTGGCTGAAATTGCTATTAAAACAATAAAAACAGTGCGAGCTTGAAAATGCATAACACTATCGAACTGTTTATTTTAAACGTTATTCGTTATATATCTTTATACGCTCGAGAAGTCGGAGTTGCTCAGAATACTTTGGATGCGTAGCTACTACGATATATTTCATATAAACAATATTCTTCGAAAGCAATATAACAGTTAAGCGTTGCAGCCAGGGAGGGTATACTAGGGGACGTATAAAAGGAAGATGTCAGTCTTGGTTGGTAGGTACCGGGACTTCACACCTATCTACAATGCAGATGGAAAATCCGGTTACAGGTGGTTTCGAACTAACGAGCCTGTGCGTGCCAGGCAGACGCTGTTACCACTGCGCCACGTAGGGCGCCTGCCCAACTGCTTCTAAGGACAACTATATATTGACCGTATGCAGGGCCGGCGCAGCCATTCCTATAGCCGCATTTGAAGACCCACCCCTAAAGGGGCGCCACATCCTAACCGATTGAAACAAAAACCGCTTACGTTTTAAAATGCGTCTGGCTTCTCGCTCGCGAGTTCGGGGCCCCCACTCTGGAATTTAGGGGAAACCCCCATCGCTGCCTGGTCCGGCACTGACCGTATGCTATCGGCAAGCATACTATACAATTACACTGTGCATTGCATGAATTGCATACGCACCAGGACAAACATCTCTCCCATGCTTACATGACCTAATTTTCGACGAGGTCGTCTCTTGACCGTTCATCCTATTTTCGACTGGATACCGGATTTATAGCGCGGTAATTTGCCATTTTGCTCACGACTTAGCCCCCAAAAGGGGGATATTTCTCATCAAATTTTTGAGAGACAAGTAAAAAGCATTTTAAACAGTCTATACAGAATAGTTATCTGTATATACTTACAAGAGGTCAAAAATGTATCAGATGAGGTCACGCCCTGGCGAACTAAAGCCCAAGGCTAAACTCCTTGGCAGAGCGAGCGTTTTTAATCCGCTAAAACATTCAAGTTATGCAAAATACAAAGTAAACAGGGAATTGCTTCCAAAGGCGAAGCCACGAGTTCGTTTCGTTTACCAATGGAGAAAACATCGTAAAAGTGTTTTGGCAAAGCGAGCATATTGGACAGGGAAATCTGTAAGCGAATAGGGCCATTTTTCTACTTTTTCACAAACTTCAGAACAGAATACATCGGCATGTCCCTTACCATGTACTGTAGTGACCCGAATATGAGAGGGGTAATAAGAGTGGAGGTCTCCATTTTGAGTGCCAATCAATAGGAGTCCGTGTCCATAATAAGAGTCCGCAAGCGGATAGAGTCCCTAAACTGTAATTAGAGTAAATAAATTAAGTGTAGTGCATAAATGACTCCACGACCAAATAACAGCCCGCATAATCCATAAAATAATTAACGGACATGGCAACCGACAATAATGCTGCGGAAAATCAGTCCTGCCCAAGATAGAATGACATAAGAGATGGGTGTTTGGTCCAACAAACAAAAGGCGGCGGAGGGCGGGTTAAAAATAAATAACAGTCCGCAAGTGGGGCTATTGCACCTACGGTAAAAATATTGCTTAAGGGTATCAACACTATCACACCCCATGATATACGTTTTCGATCAAAAGTCTCAGTTGTACGTGCAAGCCGGGTATCTGGATATGCTGGCGGGCACAAATGTTCATGATTAATACGCGGTTTTCGTTGGCATAGAAAACCCTGAGAACTAAAATTGATTTGTCATACGCGAATATTATTAAATTAGTTGAAAACTAACCTAGTTTTCGCAAATAATTTGTCATGAAAGACGTGGGATTATAAGTGTTTTATGTTGCAAACTGTGAAACATAATGAAATTATTTATTGGGGCCGAAATTTAGAAAAAGAAAAATTTCGTTAAAGCTTTCATTATAATTTGTTCTCTGAAACCGTTGGTTGTTGACGGTGCAAAAAATTCATCGACCCATACATTTGCCATCTCATAAAGCGATTTTACTTGCAAAGCATTTATCTGAATGAAAAATTGGCTAAATTTTAAAACTTCAGTGTGACTTGTGACGTGTGTATTAATATTATTCGAACAACAGAAATTGAGCTATAATTCACAAAAACGGTTACTCGGAAAAAATGTATTTCTCATCAAACTCGATTTCGAGACAAACGACTAAAAAGCTTTTAAGCAATCGAAGCATCGGAACGCTACAGAGCGAGCGAGTAGCACTTCAACTAGTACAGCTTAATGGCAAAATACTCAAACGAAAATGAAACACAAATAAACGAGAGAGAAGAATTAAACATCGCAAAAGTTAAAACAAATAAACGAATTCAAAAATAATTGAAACAAAATAGTAAGTAAAAGAAAAAAAGCAGTGACAAACACAACAAAAACAATAATAAACTTGCAAAAAAAATTGCACGAAAAACCGGAAACAGTCCGGATTTCAGAGATATATCCGGTCAAAACGTTTTTTTTCGTATGAAATAGCTTGTCGCCAACAAGCTAAAAGTATTTCATACGAAAAAAACGTCGAAAATGTTTTAGTTTTTCATCATCATAAGCGTTCGCTTCTCGTAATCTAACTGGTTTTATTAGTTACCTGAAATTGTTTTAAGAATGGAACTTATATTTTTCACTAAAACTTTCTTGTTTGTCGAGTATTTTATTCTGTGTCCATATTGAAGGCGTTGTTATGATTCGGCAACACCTTAAAGCCACCGTTAGGGGGCTCAAGAACTATGATGATCTAAGGGGTTGAGAAACCAAACGAATATTAAGCTTTAAGACAAAATTTGTGAAATTCCATAACAGAAATTATTAATGCACTGGTTAATTGAAATCCAATATTTAATCTTTAACCAGGAATAGGATCGTTTGAGAAGCCAAACGAATATCAAACTTGAAGGTAAAATTAGTATCTGTTAAAATTAACAGTTTATTGCATAACTAGCACATAAATCGTGGGCAGGACCGCGTTAAAATAAGTTTTCATTGTATGATTTTGAAAAAATACGATAAAGCGTCTATTTACAGCCAGGGCAATGTAAATTAAACACTATCAAGTGAAACTAAATATAGACTAGGATCAAAAAGCTTTTATGCACCTAATACACGATGACATTAGGCAATGATTGTATTAATATGTGTCAGTAAACAACGTTTATAGATCTTTTGTTTTTGGTTGTGTATTGCTCTGCATATTTAATTTGGAGTTCAAATTGCGTATGACAAGCGATTCAAGTATATGAAGAGCGAAATTGGATCTAGAGACGGTATTCTGGACGTGGTCCGGCGGAGATAATGGCGAAATCATTCTCCTTTACAGGGATGGTCGCCAATGTTAGTTCAAGAGGCGTAACAGTAGATTAAGCGTATTCCTAAGCTTAAGCCTAAGCTTAAGCGTTGCAAAAATGACTTCCTAAGCCTAAGCCTAAGCCTAAGCAAAAATGTAATCTAGGATCTGAACCTACTCTTTTATAGACCCACCAGAAACCTGGACGCCCCTTAAAAGTAACTCGGGCCTGGATGATTATGACTTTGGCAATGGTGGTGTATATATTCGCTATAATCACAAACGTTTACACAGCCATGCGACGTAATTAAATGTTTACAAACAACCACCTTAATAAGATGGCGCGGTGGACGTGCATATTGGTTCAATGGTCCTGCGGATATAAATTTTGTTAAACTATTCTTTCAAAATATTTTGGTTCTGATAATTTTAAAAGGAACGGTCCATGTATAGAACAGCGCTGGATCGTTTTCCGGAGGGGCTATAATAGAGTTAGTTTAAGCTTTAAGTTAATTTTTTTGTTTATGCTTAGGCTCAGGCTTAGGCTTACGCTTAGGAATATGCTTATACTACTGTTCCGGCCCTGTTCTGTACATGAGCCAAAGGAACTAAATGAAATGTTTAATAGGTACGCACGATTTGTTTGGTCATTTTATAAAATGTTGCACTAACTGATTTTAAAGCCCAGCTGTAATGGATGATAGTATAAAATCATGTAGCAACAGTCACAACAGAGGTAAAATTGGAAATAAAACTAGCAAGCGAAGCGAAGACGTAGCCAGTACATTAGTCTTGTTGTGAGGCAATCAGATCCTTTGATCCGCCGTCGCGTTGGCGGCAACGGACCAAACATAGCAGCGCTGTGCCATTGGGGACGTGAATAAACCTGTAGGAAATCGAACTTTTGCACCGCCGACCTGTGATGTTTTAACATCAATTGAACCACCATCATAATTGCGTTATACCAGATCCACGTGAATCACATGATAAGTATTGAACAAAAAATTAGTACTTACCAACATTTGGTTTAAATTGTATATACACGGATTAGTTGTGGCTTGGATATCTATTGACAATTCGTCGCCCGACAACTTGTTGTCCAACAGCTCCCTGAAGATTATGAATACATAAATGCATCATTATAAGCGTAGTTGTAAACCTACATTGCAAAAAATGGTGAGTGAAATCGACCGTCTCCGAAATAGGCTCTACGAGACTGCAGGAACTGAGTCAAATTCGACTTTGACAGAGTCAAATTCGACTCAATGGTCGAATTTGACTCAGTTTGAGTCGTCCCGTAGAGCCTATTTCGGAGAGAATCAATTTGACTCACCATTTTTTGCAGAGTAAGCCTAAACTTAATCATACTGATGGTTGACGAATTGTCTAGTCGATGGAATTTCGGATTACAAGTTGCCCGGCGACAGAGTTGTTGGGGGACCAAAAAGTCGTGACACTGTCTAAAAACTTATATTTATATTATAGCTTAAATAAAATTGAATATTAGTTAAATAAAAGTTAAATGGCTGTACAGACTTTACTAAACTAGAATTTTACGTTTTACTTTAACATATTTTTTAGTTTAACGTGAGTGTAAGTAAACTAATTTTTGATTTAAGTAACAAATGCTGCCCAAAAATTATGAGTATCTAATAGTTCATTAAGCTTAGCTAAAACTATAATAGAGAAATTTAGTTTAATACTGCTTGGTTAAAAATCAACCGAATCTCTTAAATTCCAAATCACCAGATACTTTGTTTTCTCGCAGCATCTCTTATTGCAAAGCTGAAGTTAGTTTCAGGCTTAGCATAGTATTGTTGCCGGCCTTCCGTTAGTCACCAAAAGTTGATAATGGCGGCACCAAGACAACTCGTCACCATACACGTCGTCAACTCAACTGTTAATCCGAAATGTCACTGCCGGTACGACAATTTGTCGCACCAGCGCGCGTTTTCTTTCTGCTCGACCCCTCACCCACCGATTAGGGAGTAGTCGCCACATGAACCACACAGTAAACATAGGCTTGAAGAATAAAATTGGAGCAACTTGACATCAAATTTAAATTAGCGCAACTTATACCCTTAATAATGTGGAGGGGTCGGCCAAAAACGCAACGTGCGCTGGGTGCATCGTTTCGTACACAGAATGTACCCAATTGCATACTCTAGTCATTACCCACTCTTGGTTTTACTAAATCGTGATCAGGAATCATTTTCTCGTTTTGTCGAAGTATTCGAACAAAAGATTAACTGAAAACTGTCAAAATGTTGTTTGGTTTAGGTATAATTTGGTTTCTTCTCAACTTTAAAATTCAGTTACTTAAACAGTTCCAGGTTTAAGATTGTTTCACCTGACCTACGTTGTATAATCTTGTGCTAAACTGTTTTATTGTATGAAGGCATTAATATTTAAATTCTATTCAACATTCGTAGTGATGTTTTATAATATGATCCATAGATCCACATCCCATTAAATCATATTGCATATACATTGCATATACAAGGGAGTGCTTTATTCCCCTACTCTGGAAAGATTGTAAAAACCTTTCCAACCAGGATTAGAATATTATTCTGGATCGCCCATGTATAGAACAGGGCCGGATCGTTTTACGGTGGGGCTGTATTAGACTAAGTTTTTGCTTATGCTTAGGCATAGGCTTAGGCTTAGGCTTAAGAATAGGCTCATCCTTACGCTTAGGCTCAAGCTTAGGCTTATGAATATGCTTTAATACTGTTCCGGCCCTGTTCAATACATTGGCCTTGTGGATTATATTGGTAGAACAATACTTCCGCTCGCTACAGTCGCTCGAGAAAACGTTGGCACGAAATTGTCCTATCCAAAATGAAATTCTGGCTACGCCTTTGGTTCCGCTCCATTTTTGGTTGTGGCTTTTTTGGTAAATAAATCTCAAGCGTTCCATTAATGAAGTTAAATATGACATTATATACTCAAATCCACTATCCAGGATCAATGAGTGCTTGAACATGAAAAAAATTGTTTTAAGTTTTTCAAAACCGTTTACATTTTGAATTTGTTTGCTTGTATGTTTGCTTCAATTTTTATATGTACTTTGTGTGTAAAATTTAAAATATTTTCTTAAACAGGCAGCTTTTAGTCCAATCATGGCATTTTGATGGAGTTCCCGTAACCTGTCTTGATGTATTGTTTTGTTACGGATACAGTTAACTTAAAAAAAAGTGCTTATTTCGAACTCTTTCAAATTCTTGTTTCCAATTGTTTTCAAGTGCAACGGCGAGAACCATCACGGTTTCGTGATGATATGCACTGATATATCCTAGCAAGAGATCCGTGCTTAATTTTGTGGTTGTGGATGCTGAAATCCGCATCATCTCTATTTATTCAGATTGTTTATTGTTTTTGGGCAATATGGTTAGGCACGTCAAACCTGACCGTTTACACAAGTTGACAAGAAATTTTACACAGTAGTTCGTAACGTGCTGCTTGAAGCCTAAGGTACTATTAATGTGCCATTAGTCATAGTGGATATTAACTGACATGACGGTAGTATTAAGAATACTTTAGCCATTTCATGCATAAATTTATTTAATTTCAACTTAAATTTATCGTATAAACGTTAGGAAGTTACCGTCCACCAGGGTATAGAAAATGTGGCGGATGCATTGAAATTTTAAAGATTTTGGATGAATTTCGTAATTAAAATTTCATTTCAAACAATTCCAGTATATCTGTATCAAAAAAAAATTGCAACATATAACTAATTTTGAGCCAACGTTATTTTTGTAAGCAGAAACCGAAACGGACACCGATATTTACCGGAAACAGAAACAGATATCCGGTTACACCCTGCCGTGCGCATTATGCATGATTTAGCATATATGAGTTTGTATAGTTTTTAATTTTCTAACTCAGCGTAGAACATGTGGTTCATGTATAGAACAGGGCCGGAACGCTTTCCTGCGGGGCTGTAATAGTGTCAGCTTACGCTTTACACTAACTTTTTTTGCTAAGGCTTAGGATTACGCTTAGGCTTAGGAATATTATTAGGCTTAGGAATACGCCTATACTACTATTCTGGCCCTGTTCTATACATGGATCTAACATGTATACAATGTTTTAAAATATGTGATCAACTTCTGACAAATTAAATATTTATACAAACGAACCGGTTGCTTAAATTCTATTTAAGCATTGCTCATGAATACATATATGTATATACTGTATTGACCTGAATAAGAGGATGGTAATAAGAGTGTGGGGTCCCCTTGTTGAGTCCCGATCAATAGGAGCCCGTATCCCAAATAAGAGTCCGTAAGCGGATAGACTCCCTAAATTCTTATTGGAGTTGATAAATGACAATTATCCCCAATTGTAGCACATAAATGATTCCAGGGCCAAATAAAGTTAAGTTCGAAACTTAATGCATACTTAAGTTTTGAAAATAACATTCCAATTGCAATATCGCTCAAGCTTTTGATGCAAGGCAAAAACGTTTAATTCAACGGATAGTTGCAATACCGAACATATATCAGTAACGAAGGACGGCGAAGGGCAGGTTAAAAATAAATAACAGTCCATAACCGAATAACAACGGGGGTGCCCTCTGGAGAGGCCAAATAAATATCAGCCCCTCCCTTATTCGGGTCACTACAGTACCTGTGATTTGGTTTATCGTGATACCATACATTATATATATAATATATATAATATATAATATATATATTTTATATATAATATATATATAAGTCGGTTTAAATGTAAAGTCTAAGAACAAATATATAATTTTATGTCAAATTCGTGGTGCTCACAATGGCTCATATTTTAGCTTTTTGCTGCTTGTATCTTTAAAATTTAGCAAAATCTTTCTATTCTACGTTGATTAAAAGGAGCTTTTTTATACAGTCCGGTTGTGGACTTAAAACGTGTGCAAAGCCAGCCTTTCACAATCGGCATAAATGCACATTTTATAATGACAAAAGCATGCAATTACTGTGTCAGCTTTTTGAGTAACTTTTGATATTTTGTAAATAGAAATTTTTGGCCGAAAGGTTTGTTGCTATGTAGAATGGGAAGGTTTCAAAAAGCGATTTAATGTTTTCTGTAAATGTCAAAGCTAAGCTTGGAAACGAAATATTGTTTTTCTCCAGCAGAAGGTAGCAGTTGCTGTTATTTTCTCCATTAACAAAATCAACTAAGACGGCATTCAAAAAAATTAGCGGACTCTGAGTAAATTGAAATTTTACGAGTTGTGTTCGCAGTATACTTCTTTGTTGAATTTTAAGTTGTCAAAAGCGTCAATAAATTGTTTACAAGCAGTGAATAAAATTGTGTTTATCCCTATAAATCGACTTATTTTAATAAAGTTTGAACGTATAAATTGAACTTTAAAATCAATAATTATCTTATAACTAATTTGCATCTTTAGCTTATTTTTTTGCTTAAATTAAAACTTTTTAAGTTGTTTTACTGATTTTTAGGGATACAAACAATCTTCAATAAACTGCTCATAAACCTTAACTTCTGGGGTTCTATTTTAGCGTACTGAATGTGAAATATGCATGTGAAAATTATTTATTTATATCTGCCTACGAAACTGCATATCGGAGGTCATTGAAATATAGACCGGGATTCTGATCATTCCGCTTAGGACGCTACGACGCAATTAGTGCGCATCCAAAACCTGCCTGATATGCATAAAAGTAGACGTGATGGATCTCTAGTATATCTTGAAATATTACTAGTGATAACCTCCAACCATGAGCTGAGGCTAGAGAGCAACTCGGTGTCCATGGTGTTGGCCCCTGGTAAACAACGGATTAAATCATCTATAACTCAACTTGGTAAACGGTAACTTTCGGTTTTGTTATTTTGTTTTGTGGCAACGTGACATTTCTTCGTTGGTTTTAGAGTAAACAGTCGCTCCGAAATTATTAAAATTACATAATTTCGCAATAATGTAAATTAAAATTACTCAAATAATTACAAACGACCACGTATCTCGATCATTTTACGCACTGTACATCTTTAGTTGATTAAGTTCGCATGCTGCTACATTTAAGCAAATCAGTAAGTTTCTAGCTTTAATTAATATTTAAAATGTTAAGTGTGCTGATACAGAAATTTTTGACAGGGAAGTCGCGATCAACGCAATGTTAGAATTAAATTATTTGGCTTTGCTCGTTGTTGGCGAAAAACGTTTTTGCCTCGTCCCGTTGATTTGTCACTGTATTTTAGAACTGTTATACTGAAATTGTGGCACGCAACATTATCGAATCGCAACATATATATGCAGTTCATTCTTTCTTGGAAGTATTTACAACTTAAAGAACAGTAAAATTATATCACAATACGATATTCAATTTTCAATTTATTTAAGTGGATAAACATCTTTGCCGTGTGAGTTTCGTCTTTCAACCGACAATTTCTATTAAGTAGCTACCGGTTAGTATTCCATTAGGAAATTGAGAACCGAATTTCTGCTACAAGACTTCTCCTGACCACCTGGTTCAACAGGCTAAATGTTTCCATCGTGTGTTGTATATACTATTTGTTGTTTACTCAAATCACAGATCTGTGGGCCAATGTATAGAACAGGGGCAGAACAGTAGTTAGTATAAGCAATATTCCTGAGCCTAAACATAAAGCGCTTATTTAAAAAACTTATTTAAAAATAGTCTAAAGTTTAAGCTTACGCTATTGCAGTTCCACGGAATAGAGTTATACCCCGTATCATTAAATGGGTCAATTTGCGAATGGAGCGGTTGGTTTGTCGACAAATTCAACGATTTATGTTAAAATTTGGTCTGTTCATGTTCATTTTATAAAAAATATAAAAAAATTGTTAATAGCGTCGTTTTAAATGTTGGAATTACAGAAATCTTGAGTATACCTTTTCTGCCTACTATCAGAGTAGCGAAAAAACCTTACAAAAACTACTGAAACTGATTCGTAGCTGTCCCGAAAACGATTTTATTTTGAACATTTAGTCAAATTTTCGAATTTGTTGCTTGTATAAAAAATTTATCGTGAATAAAGGTCAAATAATGAATCATCCACGTAATACTGTCTACGCTACTGTAAAAAATTGTCCACACACCTGGTTTTAAGGGCGGGACAAAACGACAATGTCCTTAAGCTATAAGGACTTCACAGAAGGTGTAAACTAGATAGTGGGTTTTGAAAGCAGGTCCTTCGAAGGGACTAAGGACAATGTAGACACTGTCTGGACAAAGTGTCTGACAATACGAGTTCCTTCGAACAGACCCTGTATAAATGCAAAGCAAAGTTCCTTCCGACAAGCTTTGTGTTTTGAAATAAGCTGAGTCCCTTCTGACAGACTCTGGACAAAACAGTTGTCCTTTAAATAACATATTGACAATTTAGCATGGGTATGGACGGCAACGTGACCAAGCATAGGTCGTTTAGAGAGTGTGTGTTGTCAGCAGGGTATACACAGGACATGAGTGACATTTGGACATGAAATTTGGAAACAATAAATTACGGACTTAGGGGCTCGCACGTGGGGCACAATTTTTTTCTGTAGCGTAGACAGTATAACGTGGATGACCCATAATAAGAAATATATTAAGTTATCGGAGCCCAAAATGGTGATTTTTTGAACATTTGTTTCAACTGGACTAGTGTTAATCTCTGTAACGATTCTGTACGACAGTTACAACAAAAGATTTGTAAACTAATTATACGTAGTTGTTAAAGATCACTAAAATGTAAAAAATTAAAACATTAGAAGCATGGAGAATATTTGTCTAAGTAATTTTACCAACAGGAACTAATATACAGCATTTTGTTATTGTACTGTAGTGACCCGAATAAGGGTGAGGGCTGATATTTATTTGACCTTCCCAGAGGGCTCCCCGTTTATTCGGCTACGGACGATTATTTATTTTTAACCCGCCCTTCGTTACTAATATATATCCGGTATTGCAACTATCCGTTGAATTAAATTTTTGTTTGTCTTGCATCAAAGCCTTGTGCGATAAAGCAAGGTTATTCTTAAGAATGTTGTTTCAATACCTAAGTATGCTTTAAAGTATCGTACCCAACTGTATTTGGTGCTAGAAATAATTGACATTTATGGACTGTAATTACGATTTACGGACTCAGTCTGCGTACGGACTCTTACTAGGGATACGGACTCCTATTGATGAGAACTCAAAATGGGGATCCTCTTCTTTTTACCCTCTTTTATTCGGGTCACTACAGTAATATTTAAACCATTTTAGTTATGTGGGATTAACTCAACTTTACAGTAGGAAAAGCCCCGTTGCTAACTGGAACAAATATGTGTTCAGGACAAACTGTTTCCTTTAGACATAGAACTTTCAGTAGCATTTACTTTTGTTCGCTGCATTGCAAACTGTATCACAACAATTCGTCGTCCAACAACTCGCCCCCGGCAACCTGTAATCTGAAATTGCATAGACTCGACAACTTGTCGCCCGTGCCCATCATTAAGCTTAGGCTTACGCTTAGGATTACGCTTAGCATTATACTTAGATTTATTCAAAGGCGTTAGGACACTGCTGAGCGACAAGTTGTCGGGCGACCAATTGTCGTAGATTCATTTGAAATGTTTGTACAGAATTTATTTAAATGAGTGACATATGGATATGCGATATGGAACGGCACACAAAATGAAGGTTAGTTTTTACGTAAAGCGCAATGCTCACTGCCAATTAATATTTTACACCCTGAGCTGCTAGAATATAAATGGAGACAGAAATTCTATCTTATCTTTAAAGAATTAGGATCATGTTCAATTTTTAAGTTATAAAAGTTCAGGGCCCGGGTTTGCCCGGGAAATAAATCCGGGTCCGGATTTGCTTTGTTAAAAATTCCGGGTCGGATAATTCCGGGACCGCGTATTTGTTTTTAAATGTTGCAACTATATTATATATACACACATATATATACATATATGTGTATATATATTACTTAAATTTTAATCCTAATAAGGCGTTGTTCGTTCGAAAACCTGCCAACAGCACACAAAAACAATATTTTGACAGGAATTTTTTTGCAAAATCGCTCAAAAATCACCGTTAATTATTGTAACTTTTTGGTACAAAAAGTGTCCAAAATATTGATCAGTTGTTACACAATTTACCTGCATGTTTAATGCTGCGGCGAGCGCAGTTTAAATTGCGTCAAAAAATAGTTTACCTTCGCTGTCGGTAAAGGTGCTAATACGATTTTACCATTTTGTCTGAAGCGGAAGAAATGCACTTTTAATAAATAAATACGCACGACGAACACTTCAATTATTGATGCCAATTAAAACTTATTAATTGTTTTCAAAT
This sequence comes from Enoplolaimus lenunculus, assembly GCA_030248215.1. Classification (NCBI taxonomy): domain Eukaryota; kingdom Metazoa; phylum Nematoda; class Enoplea; order Enoplida; family Thoracostomopsidae; genus Enoplolaimus; species Enoplolaimus lenunculus. The sequence goes on along the minus strand of JASANG010001999.1, from coordinate 5,820 downwards.
CAAAAGCTTGGATGTTACTGTCGATACGATGTAAAACCAGTGTGATGATCGAGTTGTGTATGTGTTTTTTTACTTACTTATCGCATATATTTGTAACAAATTTTTCATCATTTTTTAACCAAAGATCTCAATCGAAAATTTTTCAACTCTGATTAATGGGTACAGTTATGTATTATTTCATAGCGGTATGATACTGAAGCTTCTATTACGTGATACTGTTGGGTTATTACAATAATTACCGTTTAAGAAGGAAAACGCTTATCACTTATTTCAGGCTCCAAAAATTGCTGCTGATGTTCTTAAATACTAATAATCTTTATGATTTTCTAACCTTTACGACTGACCCGAGCAAAATTTTTAAATTCTTAAATTTACCGGGCACCACAGCTTAAGTACTGTAGTGACCCGAAAAAAGGGTGGGTACTAAGAAGGGGCCCCCATTTTGAGTCCTTAACAATAAGATTCCGCAAACTAATATCTATGAGTTTGTAAGCGGACTGAGTTTCTAAATCCTAGAGTCCATAAGTGTCAATTATCCCTAATTGTAGTGCATAAATGACTCCAAGACCTAGTAAAGATGAGTTCGAAACTTTAAATAAAGCATACTTGAGTTTGAAAACTACATTCATAAGAATAACCCTGCATTACCGCTCAAGCATTTGGTACAAGAACAAAATTACAGTCCGTTACCACATAACAGGGGTGCCCTCTGGAGTGGTCAAATATATTACAGTGTTCTATTCTCTTATTCGGGTCACTACAGTAAAACCAAAGTATGCATTGCTTTTTGAGAACTATGAGAAATGTATTGGATGCGTGCAAGATTTTCTGGGTGCAAATACTTTATAATTTAATGCTGGAATGCGCGAAACGATAAAGGCAAACCATTTAAAATGCGTTTAATGTAAAATGAACATGTTGTTTTTTGCTAAAAATGCAATTTAAAATGACGAGTTTAATTCGCCGCAAAAATTTTAAAAAAGCCCTATTCACACGTGCAAGTGTTTGCTGCGAGAACTTGCAGCTGCAACTGCAACTTGCACATGCAAGTTTGGTCCAAAATATCCCGTTTGAAAAACTTGCAGCTGCAAATAATAAATTAAAAATCGTAGTTAGGAATTTAGTCCACATGTGTGAATAACCATGCAAGTTCACTGAATTTATTGCAGCCGCTTTTTCATTGGCTGATGACAAACAGACAAGTTTTGTGTGCAATTTGCAGCTGCAACTTCTCGCAGCAAAAACTTGCACGTTAGAATAGGGCTTAAAGCAAAAGTGGGATAACAATCTCTGATCTTCGTTCCAGTGCTTTTAAATCATTAGATGACAGCCAGAATAAGCAATACAAGATCTATGTTCGCGAAATTAACAACTTGTTTCCACAAATATATAGTTGTTTGAATGTTTAGAAAACTTTTTAAAGGACTGGAGAAAAGATCTGTTTCGTATGAGGGTTGTTTAGGTTGAATATTTGTTCACCATAAAATTGACTTTCATTTCTTTTTAAATCAAAAATATTAAATTATAAATATTATTCAAGTGACCTGAATAAGAGGGTTAATAAGAAAATTCACCCCCATTTTGAGTTCTAATGAATATGAATGCGTATCCGAATTATTAGCGTCCGTCAGCAGGTATATTCCATAAGTCTTACAGAGCATAAAAGAAACTAAAGCAGAGAATGCTCTAGACTGCCCTGATTATGACAGTCAGGATATCTGGTATAAATTTGATTAGTCTAGAAATAAGGTATATCAGTCCCCCTCTCGTTCGGTTCGCTATTGCAACGATTGGAAACCTTTTTTGATATGCAAGAAATGCTTCGTAGTTGGTATACGCTGACTATTGCAAGTAAGTATATGTATAATATTATAAGATATGCCTGATTTAATAACGGGCAAAAATAACTTACTCTAAAGTGAGAGTTGCGGTGCGAAATGAAACTCTTTGTTTTAGATTTCGCTGTTTTAAAATGTGTACAATTCAGATTTTGCATCCATAGAGCCTAATGCTTAAAACTAGGATTCGGTTTTCCACGTAATCCATTATATACAAAACTTACGACATTAAAATAGAAAATAGTATCGCATCTTGATTCTATAAATCGATTACCATGCTGTGATTATTAAGATTGGCTACAACGTGACAAAGTTTTATGCTAAATTTCGAAACAAGTTAAAGTTGCAACAATTGGCAATCTAATACAGTATAGGAAATTTAAATGCCTAATTAATGGTTCAATAGCTGAAATGACCCAGTCGTAATCAATTTACAAGTATCATAAAAATACTTTCATTCTTTTAGCGAGGGGGGCCAAAATTTTTCTAGGGGAGACTAAGCCCCTCCTGCTCCCCCCTTGGCTACGGGCCCGGCCAAACAGTTTCCATGGAGTTACATTAAATTGATGCAATGGGTTGATTGGTAAAGCCTCAATAAAGAGGTTATGCATCTATGATCAGGGTTGAATCTGGCCCTGGTTTTAGGGTCCGGGCCCGGCCCACATGGGCCCGGGTCCGCGATTTTTACATAGGTTTATAGGTGAAAACAAAACGTAAAACAAACCATATAAAAACATAACACTATTTATCATATTTCAGCAAATATTGTTCAATGCAGCTTCCTTCTGAGCCACGAGAGCTCGAAGGCCAGACAGATGGAAAAAAACTGCGAGTCCCAGTTGCTACGTTGCCGCACTCACTAATTTGCCGCTCAGGTTCGCCTGTACTGGCTTGTATACCAAGCACGAATCTAGCGAGCTAATACAAATAGCGTTGTGTTTTCACGTCAGCAATTAACAGATTTCTTGAAGTAGCTGCAGAAACGTCTGCAGATCAAGATTCTAGATAACCAACGAGCTTGCTTGCTAGTACAGCGGACTTAAAAAGCTTTTATTTCCGCGTATAGTGCACAATGATTGCACTTTTGGAACTCATACAAACTGTGCTTCGAAATTTTTGCAGAACGTAACCCTACATTTCACAATCCTTGTTACGCCATGACCGCAGTATTTATGAAAATCAACAGGAATTAAAGTTAATACATATCAAAACAACGGTCTGTTTTATACGCTCATGGACAATAACAAATCACGCACTGCTCCGATTATTTCGGCTCGCTGGCCCAAACTTTGTGCCCAAGTCCGGGCCGCCCGGCCCACTTAGGCCCCCCCGCCCAACATTTGGGCCTGGGCCGGTTTCAACCCTGCCTACAATCCATATTGCGAAATAATTTCCAACAAAATATTAGTGCATTTATTAACACAATTAAATCCATGAACAAGATTTTCATTATTCATATTTGACAATGAACGTTAAATCTCGGCATAAGCCAAAATCAATACGATTCGGGTGACAAGTCACTGTTAATAAACTACCAGCATTTATCAATAACTACAGATTAGAATTAATGCTAAAATAATTGTGGATTGCAAAATCGAGTATGCCTGACGGAAACAACAACCGAATCCCGTCCGGTGGCTTCCGGTTTTTAATCCTAGTGACACCCGTTTTTGGTCAGTGTTCTTCCATTTTTGAACATAACTTTTTGTCAACGGAGATAAAGTACATGCGGCCAAATTTCATTGTAAATTTGAACGTCAACAGGTTGTTGCTTTAAGCATAATGAATTGGTTTCCAACATACGTGTTTTAACAACAAAAAGTCAATCAAAACCATTTTTTGTATATGTAATACGCGTAAAAAGCGTAAAATCCGCTAATTTCATAAAACCTGTGGGAACGTCAGTATGTTTAACAGACTTTCGAATTATATTCTCGATTTTAGAAGTGAAAAAATTATTGTTGCTCGCTGCGCGTTTGGTCGGAAAAGTTTTTTTATACATGAGCCTAATATACCATACCGAAATGGAATTGCAACTACGCACCTTCTTTACAACATATTCGGTTATAAAGTGGGTGGTATTTTTGTACCGTTTGCGAACACAGACAGGCAATTGTCACCCGCAATTATCCATTATGTACAGATTAACACACCTGACTGCTCTTTTTATAGTCCTCTTGATGATCTTTAGCTTCATTTTATTCGGTTATATTTTTCTCAAAATTGTACCTGCTGGTGTTATCTCAAATAAAATTTTTTCAAGCTTTTCTCATCGGATTTCCGCTCAGCCTCCTGTCATTGTAAAGAAATTTTGACTTTACAACATTCGTTTTTCTTGCAAATGCTGTCTTGTACTAAGTTGTTAATTGTTTATTTATAATGTTTGCTTGGGTTAAGCTTAAACTTGTGGCCGCAGAAAAGCATATGTTTCATTTGAGGATTTGAAATATTATGAAGAAACGTAAGGTGAGAAACTCTTCAGCAACATTCTTTGTCATAATAGTATTAATAGCTGAAACTAAGGTAACTTAGGAATAAAAAAGTATATATAGATAAATCAGTGTGTAACCGGATATCCGTTTCCGTTTCCGTTATAGAAATAATGGAAATTTACGTTATTTCTACGTTCAAAATTATTTATAAATCACGTATATATATCTAGCATTTTTTATTACAGAAATGCTTAAAAATTGCGAAATTGATTCAAACCCTTAAAAAATATCGATGCATACGCCATTTTTTATTTGAAATCTTTGAAAGACCGGTGAATTCGTGCACTCCTCAAATGCGTTTGCAGAAAAATAAAACATTTTTGAAACTTTTATACTTCAATATCCGTTTTCCGTTTGCGTTTTCGTTTCCGATATTTTAATCACTATCCGTTTTCGTTTCCATTATTTTTACTATCCGTTTACACCCATGACGTATGCAGACATCTAGTAGTATGTGTCTACCAGATAAAGATCTACCGGAATCATTTTAATAAGATAAATTGAAAACCGGGTTTTGATAAATCAGTGTACGGATGTAGTATTTTCCGGTGTGGAAGAAAAGAATGATACTTTCAGAAATTAATGTTACCGATTTGTACACAACAAATTTCGTTAATTTTCTGATCTGATGTTCTTGCTATAATGTACTTATATGACATATCTTGAATACCTATGTACCTGTGTTTAGGAACTGAGACGAGCCAGTTAATAATTGTCATGTAAGCTGGCCAAAATCTCTACTGGAACGCAAGTAGAATAATATGATATGTTGATGTTAAAAATAAATTAGGTTTTGTTGGTTAAAAGTCTAAAGTCTGTTTTTTGTTTGATAAAATTCGAGTAGCCGAAAAATTAACGACGGGTCTTCAGTTTTCACTTATTATTAGAAAAGTATGGACCCGAAAACCTGAGTGCAAACGGATTGTAAAAATAACGGGAACGGGCAGTGATCAAACTAACGGAAACGGATATCGAAGTATAAAAGTGTCAAAAACATTTTCTTTTCCTGCGAACAAAATTGAGACGTGTAAATATTCACTGATGTTCCCAAAGATTTAAAGAAAAAATGGCGGGTGCACCGAAATCTGTAAGATTTTAAATGAGTTTCGTAATTTTTATTTGATTTTGAACAATTTCAGTATATCTATAATGAAAAATTGCGAGATATATACGTGATTAATTACTAATGTTGAGCGTAAAAAACAGAATTTCCGGTATTTCTTTAACGAAAACGAATACGGAATTATACCAGAAACGAATAGCCGGTTACACCAGCCGAAAACACAAACCTTTGAGAGGATAAAATATTAAATTGCGCAGTGAAAGCAGTAATTTACTCAACATCAACAGCGGCCACACTGTAAAAAATGGGGAGTCAAATTGACTCTCTCGGAAATGTGAGGAGTTCGTGATTTTGCCTTAAGCCTGTATCCTGTATCGCCTGTATAGTTCTTTCCTCGATGTATGCTTATCGCTCTGATTTAGTAAAA